>VZTB01008686.1:137714-164822 GCA_013397245.1 Thryothorus ludovicianus | reverse complement strand
AAAAGTGTGTGCTGTGGCACAAGAACTCTAGACATGGATATGAGCCTGCACAGACGTCTTCAAGCAGACAACCTGAAATGCCCATCTGGTTGAATAAAGGTCTGTGAAGGGTCATACCAGACATCAGAACAAAACAAATGCACTGTGCTGCTCCACTTGAAATACAATAAATGCATTGTCCCATTGACCTGCATGGGGGACAGGTTGTAAGCAAGTGCCTGTCTGTGAGCGATGGAGAAGTGCTCTGTGAGCACTTAAGGAACCCAGCACTGGGAGAAATCCATTTAGTACAAATAAATGCAGACAAAAATCCCTAAGCCCCCTGTGCTCATGTCTACTAAAGAGCCCTTGAGGCATTCTGCATTCGAATTATCCAAGCTACAATGGCACATAAATAGAAATAAATAGAGACAATACCCATGGAGAACTCCAGATTGCAGGGCAATTTACTCCATAGAGGAGCACTGCTCTTACTTATTTGAGCCCAACTCTGAAGCCTGGGAGACATTCAGGATCCCAGGAAGCAGAACCTAACTGACTAAAATATTCAACAATAGAATAAACAGAAAGTAAGAAGACATTTTATATCTTTCTTTCTGATCTTGTTAAGTGAAACCTGTCTAAATTCTGCTGAATAAAGATTTGATACATTTACTATTAAGTCCATCTGGCTTGTGGAGATGATGTGAAATCGAGATATTCACACTGTACACACTCCACAAACATCACAGATGTAAATAACATGGTTTGCATGGGCCAGACTGATGGACAAAGACTGCTCAAGGGATCAGGCAATGAAAAGAACTCCCAGACAGTACAACATTCACATGAGGAGGGTATTGCCATGTTCCAATTTTGCTGCACAGTGCTCAGACCTTTTTCTGCTTTTCTTATCTTGTGCCTTTTTAAAAATATAAGTTTGTGTCCCCTTGGAAACAGCTGCGTGCTGCAGCTGGCAGCTATTTCAGGCAAATCCCAAACTATAGAACCTCTGAGTGATTTGGATTGAAAAAGATCTTAAAGCCCATCCAGTGCCACCCCTGCCATGGGCAGGGACACCTGCCACTGTCCCAGCCCCGATGTCCAGCCTGGCCCTGGACACTGCCAGGGATGCAGGGGCAGCCACAGCTGCTCTGGGCACCCTGTGCCAGGGCCTTTTAAATAAAGAATTTCTTCCTAACATCCAACCTGTACCTGCCCTCTGTCTGTTTAAAGCTATCTTATCAGAATCTGCCCATGTAAAAAGTCATTCTCTTGAGCTGATCTCTAGCAGCACAAATGGTTTTAATGCAGCCTGGGTAAGCAAATTATTTCTATCCCATCTCCCTGTTAAACAGCAAATATAAAAGGCCACTCTTTTAATTCTACAATCCTAAACTTGATCCTAATAAATTACATATTTCAAGATATCTTCATGACAAAACACCTCATCAATTTTAAAGAGTACCCTTTTATCTGCCACTGCTTACATATGAGCAGAGATCTGTAAGTCATGTGCTATAAAAACATATGAAATTCTGCCTCACAGAGGATATCATTATTTAGAATATTGTTATACTAAGTAGAAAAACAAGAAGTCACCATACACTTGTAGGTATATAAGCAAAATCAGAATCAACTCAGAACAATTAAGGGAGGCTTTGCATTAACGAACAGGATTTCCTGCTAAAATGGAGTTAAGAAAGACAATGACACTAAAAACAACATGGAAGAAAGGAATTTGATGTGGCAAGACAAAAGTAAATATTTACAAAATAAGCCAAGAGTTTAATTTCCAAAGACCAGGAAATGTATTTTTCAAGTGAAGGCATAAATTGTTCGGCATCTCATGGCCGCTTTCCAGCCAATGTTGGGAAATGGATGCTCCTATCACTACAGAAGTAAAAGGAACAGAAAGCAGTAAATTCCTTCCCCTGTATCTTGGTACAGATCGTTTTATTCCCCTTTTGTCTGGCATGCCAAATAACATCCTTGTAATTCCACTTACAGAGAGTTGGGCAAGGACCTAACTCTAGGCTGTATTGAAGCAGAAATTCAATAAATAGACTGTGATCTACCATGGACTGAATTCCTGCACACAAATCCTATAGAATATGATGATTTTGACTTGACAGGGCAGTGCTTTGCTGAGCATCAGCTCTCTCTCCTGTACTTTTCAAGAGAGTGGCAAGTGGGAAACTAAATTCCGAAAGGCTGGAAGCTAAGGGAGGAAAATGAATGCAGTCCAGTATAAACAGAATATATGTTTGCAAAGATTAAATAAAAGGTTTATTCTGAGTTTAAAATCCTCAAATCTGTTTTAGGTGTCCCAAGGTATGTATGTAACTCCTTTCAATGATCCCTGTGTTTGTCCTGTTACTATTTTATAAGAATATCTAATGGGCAGAGCCCACAATATTTACATTTTATCTATTTGCTTTTAATTCAATGGGGAAAGTGTCTCATAGCTGCTGAGCAATGACATTTGCCTTGAATGAGGGCAAAACTCTGTGGGTGAGAATTGGAAGAAATTGCTGGAGGAAGCATCCTGAGCAAAACCCTCACCTAAATCCCCAAAGCAGACTCCTAACAAAGAAATAACAACATGACAATAAGACATTGCTGTCACACGACCTAAAATCCAAATCCTTGGCCTTTGAGCAGCTCAGATTCGGCATGGCTTTGCTCAAACACACTGGCTGTGCAAGTACATTTGTATTTGGGTGCTTGCTACACTTGGAAAGAGAATTGCTGTGCCCTCTGAATGCATTCTGACAGGAAAGAATCTGGGTCCACTTTAGGAGGTAACAGACTCGTTCTGCAGGCAGGAGGTCACAGGGCACGTGTGTGTTGCTAACAGCCCTCTTTCTTCTAAAATTTAAGCAGAACACGAGTCTGGAACTGTGGTTCTATACCTGGAGCCCTCACAGCTCTCACCTCTGGAACCACCCAGTCCTTATGCAGCTCAATGGGCTCAGTGAGAATTTGGCCTTTCAGTGCCCTGGCACAGTCACAAGGAATTAATTGTTCATTGCAATCTCCTCTGAAAACTTGGGAATAATATCACAGAGTCATAGAATGTTTGGGTGGGAAGGGACCTTTAAGCTCATCCCATCTCTGCCATGGGCAGGGACAGCTCCCACTGTCCCAGGCTGCTCCCAGCCCCAATGTCCAGCCTGGCCCTGGACACTGCCAGGGATGCAGGGGCAGCCACAGCTGCTCTGGGCACCCTGTGCCAGGGCCTGCCCACCCTCAGCCACAGCAATTCCTGCCCAAGATCCCATCTGTGCCTGCCCTCTGGCACTGGCAGCCATTGCCTGTGTGCTGTCCCTGCAGGCCTTGTCCCCAGTGCCTGTGCAGCTCTCCTGGAGCCCCTTCAGGCCCTGCCAGGGGCTCTGAGCTCTGCCTGGAGCCTTCTCTTGTGCAGGCTTTGACCTAACTTCATAAAACTTGAGTTTTAGTGTTGAAGCAGAACAGGAAACAAGCCCCTAGGAGGATCCATCATATGCAGCAGACAGAGAATACTAATTTTGTCTCACTCCTTTGTCTCCTGTCTCCCTCCCTTCTTTCAGTCCCTGTGCTAATATCTCTTTGACCTGCTTGCTCCACAGGAAGGAGTTCACTGCTTTCCTCATGCAATGACCTTTCTTTGGCCAGGTGTCCTCCCTGATCACATCTGTCTCCCATGAAAAGCCTGTAGCTGTCTTCTTCTCATTGCTACTGTCTGTTTGGTTACCTACTGACATTAAATCTCTAAAATTTTTATAAACTGAAAATGTGGTTTTTTTAGTTGTTTTTTAGAAATAAAGAGAATCAGTTGGACCAATCAACTTTATAATAAAGCCATTACTAAGGACACTACAACCTAAATTAAAACGTGGCATAGGTGTCACAGCTGATATGTTCTACCAAACACCAAATTTTGGATGCAAGAACTCTCTTTTGCATAATAATAAGGTAATTTCCAAATTTCAGTACCCCATAAAGGAAAAAAAATTGAAAGACAACATATTTACATCTGTGGATAACTTCCATAACTGTTCATAGTGGGTAGCAATCTTTTTTTCCCAAATCCATACCTACAAATAATTTGTATTTTCACTGTGAGCACTTGTGAACCACTGAGAACTTTTATGAGTACCAAGGGCTCTAGAAAGAACAATTATTAAGGAAATGAGCATGTTTTGTATTCTGGATAAAGTTAGATGGCATGCGTTCAGTGTGCTTGAGGCAACACAAAGAACAAAGATAATATTAAAAAAAAACCCAAACCAGTGAATACCCTACATTCAGAACAAAGCACAATGAACAATCACTTTAATTAAAGTTTGTGTTTCAATTTGAAACAAAAATGGTGAATTAAACCTTTTCATAAAAACATAATCTATTATTTCCTGAACTTTGAGTAAAATTCCAATATTGATGAAATCAATTTTTAAGGTCAAAAAGTGCATAAAACATAATATATTGAGTGTATTAGCACCTCCATCAATGGAGTACCTCTCTCCATATCATGTTAGGGATTTTGGCTCACGTATCTCCTTGTACTGAATTTCCAGCTATAAAACAATAGATAGTTTGAGCTGCAGTACTGTAAAGCCAAAGTTGGAGCTGATTTTTGATCATTCCCACTATACCTTCACAGGAATTTCATACAGGATGTTCAATCTTGGTACACAAACTATAATTTCCAAGGCATGTGTATTCAAACCGGTACATACAGAATTTCAATTTTCAAATTTTGCTAATGCATTCCTTGCTGAATAAATCATGTCAGACACAAAATAGTTTGGAAGGAATAGAGAAGAGGGTTTTAGGTATTAAACTTGATAATGAACTCAAAATTCACACTACAATATCTGGTCTCACATTATCCAGACAGGTTCGAGCAGTGGCCCAAGGGAACCTCCTGAGGTTTAACAAGGCCACAAGTGCTGGAGCTGCAGCTGGGCCAGGGCAGCCCCCGGGATCCATCCAGGCTGGGGATGAGCAGAGGGAGCAGCCCTGGGAGAAGGAGCTGGGGGTGCTGGGGGTGAGAGCTGGAGCTGCCCCAGCCTGAACCCCCTGGCCTGGGCTGAGCCCAGCGTGGGCAGCAGGGCAGGGGGGATTGTGCCCCTGTGCCCCTGTGCTCAGGTGAGAGCCCACCTGCAGAGCTGCCCCAGCCCTGGCTCCAGCAGCACAAGGACGTGGAGCTGCTGCAGCCAGGGCAGAGGAGGCCACGGAGATGCTGCCAGGGCTGGAGCCCCTCTGCTCTGGAGCCAGCCTGGCACAGCTGGGGCTGCTCCCCTGCACAAGAGAAGGCTCCAGGCAGAGCTCAGAGCCCCTGGCAGGGACTGAAGGGGCTCCAGGAGAGCTGCACAGGCACTGGGGACAAGGCCTGCAGGGACAGCACACAGGCAATGGCTGCCAGTGCCAGAGGGCAGGCACAGATGGGATCTTGGGCAGGAATTGCTGTGGCTGAGGGTGGGCAGGCCCTGGCACAGGGTGCCCAGAGCAGCTGTGGCTGCCCCTGCATCCCTGGCAGTGTCCAGGGCCAGGCTGGACATTGGGGCTGGGAGCAGCCTGGGACAGTGGAAGGTGACCCTGCCTGTGGCAGGGGTGGCACTGGATGAGCTTTAAGGTCCCTTCCCGCCCAAACCACTCTGGGATCCTATGACTGAATGTATGCACCTACTCAAAACATCCACACCTTCCTCCCACAGAAGTATTTGCTGGAAATACTTCTTTGCAAACAGCACTAATGTGCAGATACATATACTTTCAAAAAGATGAAATGCTCAAACATTTTTAGATGTACATGCAGGTATACTAGTACTTGAAAAAAGGAAAAATGCAATAAAAAAGCAGGATAATGTCAAATGATGTAACATCAAGTAATGTAACATATCAAGTGTTTTTCAATACAAGACCAATATTAACTTTAATATCTATGACTAAACCCATCCTGTGACAACACAGTACTTGAAAAATAAGTGCCTCAAATAAAAATTGTTTACATCCTTCACTGTCATATCAACATCATCCCCTTTGTTGCATTTCTGTGAATTTCTGTTCTTAGAAACAAACCTGCAAAAGGTAGCCTACCATAAATAAATCACTTTTCAAAGGAAAGTTGAGGTTAAAATAGATAGGAAATTAAAGATAGGTATTTTCATCCTGAAAAATACTGCATCATTGAAAGAAAACATTTACCAAGAATATTAAATTTTTTTGTAAGAGATGTTAATGTCCCGCCAGAACCCAACTACAGTGGAGGCTGAACAAAACAAGGGATAATGAAGCATTTCATAAGAGTGCAATTCACTATGGAAAAAGCTACAGTTAATTACCTATGCGGAGGTGAACTTGGCTTTAGGAAGCCTCAGCCTGCCCCAGCTCAGTTCAGTGTAAATGCTCTGCCAACATCCTGGGAAATGGGCACATGGCATTTTCTTAACTCCTGCTATTTAACATGTCTCTTTATTTTCTTTATTTCTCTCTTTTTCTAGCTTCAGCCTCTCAACAATACTCATGTCTTTTCCTATGTATGTCTGAGAGATAATGCCAGGGCCTTTCACCTGCTCCATTTTCCATGTATCTTTATTATGAACAGTAAAGTTTACCCCCCCTACCATCACATCCTACATTCAAAGTGTTTAGTGACTTTCTCCTCCTTGTTCTACAGCTCACAAGAAAAAAAAGAACACACACAAAAAAACAACAAAATAAAACAAAAACCCAACAAACAAACAAACAAAAATGGGGGAAGGAAAAACAACCTGTGGAGCATCGGGATATGGGTTAATGGTGACCTTGGCAATGCTGGGGCAATGGTTGGACCTGATGCTTTTAGAGGGATTTTCCAACCTAAACAATTCCATTGAATGTAGAGCCAGTACCTAGAAAGGTTAAAACACAACTCCAGGGAACAAGATGTAAGTATCAAGAATACACCATGGTCTCCTGCATGTACAAAAGCATTTAGAAATACATTACAGGCAGCTTGAAATGCTCTGAACTACTCATCCTTGCAGGAAGATGACAATCTTGGTATGGACAATCTGGAAGCCTTAAAGGAAGGAAAAACGTTTGGAGCACTGCATTCTCCCAACTTTTGTCTCCATCACCACCACTGTTCTCCTAAACAAACACTGTGTGATCCAAATCACCGTAGCTCACAGCAGGAAAAAGGTTCTCAGCATCCTTCAGGATCCCCAGCTTGGACCATCCCCTTGTCTTTTATAAAAACACTTTCCATATCTAGCAAAAGTCACAGCTTGCCCAAGTTTCACATCCAGCCTTGACAGAGCTGGAATGCAATCCTGTTTCTTCACTCTAGCCTGCCTGTCAATGTTTTTACTTTTATTCTCCAGTGAAAAAGGTGTTTCAGACAATACCAATGAGATCTAGAAATGTTACACGGGCATGAATAGCCCTTACTAAGAAAAAGCAGATTTTATTTAGGTAAAGCATTAAAGCTTTTGTTAATTATTTTTCAGTAGGAAAACCATTGTTATTTCCCACATTGTCATCTGAAATTACCTTACCCACTACTGAACCTGCCATTCTGAAGAGAGAGAATTTTATTGCCTTCAGACATCTTCAAGTCTCAGGACTGGTGGGACAACTAACACAGATTTGATTTAATGATTTATTTCAGCATTCTTGCAGTTGTGCAATATTTTTCCATCTTAAAAACTAACACGATAGCTTTTAAGTCCCAGCCCTTCAAGCTGCACAGTAATTAAATTTACATTGCCTTCAATTTATTTGGAAATTAACCTCCTTCCCACAGAGAAAGAGGTTGTGCTTTACCTCCCACTCAGTTTTATAAATCTTATTCTGCTATGTAATTCTTTCTGCCTCTATCAATCCAAAAATCCTCCTAAATTCCAAAACATTGCCCTCCCCAAAATGTACTTTTTAAAAAGACACATTTCTGTGATGTTCCAGGTCATTCTCTATTTTTCCCAAAGTCAAGACAACACTTCCAGGAACTGACTTCATGATGATAAAGCAAACACTAACTAATTTCATATACTATAAGGTACAAAAGCCAAGTACAACTGTCAAAGGTTGGGATGTTCATTCCACTTCCACTCAGGAAACAAATGCTAGGCCATAGGATCAGATATAAACTGTATTTCAATGGGATATTCAGAAAAGATATGGTAAGAGACATTCTAGGCATGCACAAACATTGTTCTGAATTTCAATTTATCCAGGTGACAGAACCACAGAATCATTTAGGTTGGAAAAAAACTCTTGAGATCGCAGAGTCCAGGCTGTGCCCAATCCCTACCTTGTCACCAGCCCAGAACTCTCAGTGCCACATCCAGGCCTTCCTTGGACACCTCCAGGGATGGGCACTCCAAACCTCCCTGGGCAGTCCCTTCCAGTTCCTGGCCACCCTTTCCATGGGGAAATTCCTGCTGATGCCCTCCCCTGTCCCAGCCTGAGGCCGTTCCCTCTCCCCCTGTCCCTGTTCCCTGTTCCCAGAGCCCTTTCCCCCCGGCTGTCCCCTCCTGGCAGGAGCTGTGCAGAGCCACAAGGGCCCCCCTGAGCCTCCTTTGCTCCAGCCTGAGCCCCTTCCCAGCTCCCTCAGCCGCTCCTGGGGCTCCATTCCCTTGCCCAGCTCCGTTCCCTGCCCTGGACACGCTCCAGCCCCTCGGTGTCTCTTGTCCTGAGGGGCCCAGAGCTGTCCCCAGCACTGGAGGTGTCCCGGCAGTGCCAGCACAGATCACAGATGAGTTTTCCCAATCCTGGTGGCGTAATCTGAAATCTTAACGCAAGGCCAAAACTGCCCCGGATACTGAAGCAATTTGTAAATGTTTTTTGTAAATGAGCAACTACACAGACAGTATGAAGATTCTCAAAGATAAAATCAAGATAATAATGGCATTTTACAATTAAGCCAAGTTTTAACACAGTGATGAAGTAGAGACTAGATAAATTAACAGGGAGGTGAATAAAAATCTGGCTAAATACAAGGGGTCAGGGAGCTACAGTCAGCAGTACAAGGTCCAGCTGAAACCCAGCCATGTGCTGATTCCGGAAGAGGCCACGGAGATGCTGCCAGGGCTGGAGCCCCTCTGCTCTGGAGCCAGCCTGGCACAGCTGGGGCTGCTCCCCTGCACAAGAGAAGGCTCCAGGCAGAGCTCAGAGCCCCTGGCAGGGCCTGAAGGGGCTCCAGGAGAGCTGCACAGGCACTGGGGACAAGGCCTGCAGGGACAGCACACAGGCAATGGCTGCCAGTGCCAGAGGGCAGGCACAGATGGGATCTTGGGCAGGAATTGCTGTGGCTGAGGGTGGGCAGGCCCTGGCACAGGGTGCCCAGAGCAGCTGTGGCTGCCCCTGCATCCCTGGCAGTGTCCAGGGCCAGGCTGGACACTGGGGCTGGGAGCAGCCTGGGACAGTGGAAGGTGTCCCTGTCCATGGCAAGGATGGCACTGGATGGGCTTTAAAGATCACTTCCAACCATTCTGGGATTCTGGGACCAAAGTTTTCAACATCTCCACTGATGGCCCAGCTGGTGGGGCAGGCTGCAGTCTTGGCAAATTTGCAGGTAATGCAGAACTGGGAGGAGAAGCTGATGCACATAATGGTTGTGCTGCTAGAGGGACAAAGGCTGGGCAAACACTCCAAGAGAAAGTCTGTGAAGCTATGAAGGGATTTACCAGACCCTGGGTATTGAGGGTCCACCAGATACAAAGCGGTTCTGCAGCAAAGGCCCCCAGGTTCCTGGGGAACACGGAACTGAAGGTACACCAGACACTGACCCTCACAGCAAAGAAAGGCCTGGGCACCTTGGGCTGTGTGAGGCAGAGCATCACCAGCACACTGAAGAGGTGATTCCCCCTTCTCTGCTCAGCACGGGGAAGCCTCACATGGAGCACTGGGCTCCCACAGCAGGAACATGCACACACTGCAGCAGGCCCACCACAAGGAGGATGGAGGGACTGGAGCATCTGAGAGACCTGTGATTAGCCCAGGGAACAAAAGGTTCATGGGGGTCTCAGAACATCCAAATATCTGACAGATGATGAGGCAGTCTTAGGTCTTAGGTAGGACTTGATGATCTCAAAGGTCTTTTCCAGTCTGGATGATTCTGTGATTCTGATGGGAAGGTCGAGAGATGATGGAGCCAGACACATTGGTGGCCAGAGAAAGGACTAAAGGAAATGGGCTCAAGTTGAAATACAGGAAATTGCATTTAACCATGAGAGAAAAACCACAAGTTACTCAGAGAGCTTGTGGAGTCACCATCCTTGCAGATATTAAACATCAGTTGGATGTAGCCTTGGGCACACAGCTCTTGGTGACCCTGCCCTTGGACATGACAATCTCCAAAGATGCTTCCTAACCAGGCACTTTGATGATTCCCTGAAATCACTGAGCAAAAACATTGAGCACAACTCAATAAACAACAAAATGCAAGGAAAACTGCCTGCTGGGAATGAATACCAAGTCAATGTAGAAACTCATAAAGCCACAACATACTTCAGAGTAAAATCCTGCAGTAGCAAGAGGATGGCTTGCTGATTAACTAGAAGAATACAGCAGCAGAAAGATTTGCTTTTACTTATTAGGTTGTGAGTTTTTTATAATCATCAATTTTTAATTTTTGCTGAGTTAATGTCACACTAAAAGCAAGGACTTGCATCTTTTTTCACTCTAGTGAAAAGGAAAACATCCACGTTGAATTCCCTTAAAAGCCTTCTGCAAAACTGAGGAGAAATCACTGAATTTTCACCAACCGGAAGTCAAAATCCCAATCACACTACTGCTTACCATATCTTACCTATAAAACTTGACTTTCCTCATTAAATGATATTCTGTTAACTAATACGAAATATAATACTGCACATTATACACCTGTAAGTATTTAAAGTAACCAAGTGCATAAGGCAGGAACATTAAATGGGAACTTTAAAATCTTTCATTAGTTACGTGTATCAAACCAGTTTTCAGCTAGGCTGATGCCCCAGAAAACTTTTCCAGCAGAAGAAAAGCCAAACACTAATCACTGTCCTGGAGGTTACACTGGGGCTGCAGGATTAGTCATCTTTGGAAACCAGTTGTGGTTGTTCTTATTTTCCTCTCCCACTGCTTTTTCTGATCTGTGGCTGCTGCAGTGGGAGCATTCTCATCAATGTTTTCTCATAAATTCAGCTTACAAACACGAAAGAACAAAACCACTTAAGAATAGCTCACAGCTTTCAGCCCCTACATCCTGCTGCAGAGGGGGGAATCCAAAAACTCCTTACACAACTTAAATCAATCCTTTGGAGGATTGGAATAAAGAGCTGACTAAATCTTCCCCCCAAGCCTCTCTCTGCATTTCTTGGTCAAATAGGCTGTGGTGAGGAAGGGCAATACCAAAATGTGAGAAGACACAACAATTCTTGTTTTCAGATGTTCTCAATAGAAGACGGAAATGAAAAGAACAGAAGGACTCGTTCCTACAGTGTTATTAATTCTGCAAATCTGGAATGGTTTGGGTCCCTTAGGTCAGTATGAATGGATCTGGATGCCCATTTCCAATTCTTCAGGCATTACACGTTCAAGAAGCAGGTCAGCAGTGTTCCCTGTTCCCTCCATTTAGCTCCTTCCTCCCCATCCTGTTCAGCCATGGGGGATCCAGGCCAGGTCTGCAGGACCCTGCAGCTCGAGGGCCCTGCCTCTGTTGCAGGGTGCTCATGACCCCTCACTGGTGGCACCTGACTCTTTGATGGAGAATCACTGATTTAGATTCAATAGCTGGGCAGCTGGGACTCTACCCAAAACTACTTCAGAAGGAGAACCCATGAGGATGATGACGCTAATCACTCATATTGTTAATTATAATTTTAAAAAATATTTCTTTTTCATCAAAAGAAACCAAACTTTCCAAACTCATGCTATCCACAGCTGTAGATAATTAGAGGAATGGAAACTCAGGTATTTTTAGCAAGCAGGTCTGTCCTATAGCTGCTGCACAGAAAGTCTCTACAGCACATATCACAACATCTCCTTTGAGACAATTTGGGATTACTGGAAAAAACCCTGCGTTTCACTATATAAGGTTTATCTCCTGGACTCATCATTTTTAAACTAACATACCAGCCCCACATCAACAGACCACTCAGATATCCTTCTTATGCACAACATCCCACTAACCAAATTACATTTCAAGGGAAAGCCTCCCATGAAGCCATGAGTATGTTGTGAGGTTCTCTCATTTTTAACTGCACTGTTGATTCATGGGGTCATTGATTAATAACAACTGCTGAACTAAAACTTTGCATCCAACCTTAAAAGTGTAAAACTTTAAACCTCTTGTCCTCTACATTAACAAGATTAATTTCTTGCTGCTTCTGTTCTTCAGAGTCCTTGATCAAACTTTAAAATTTCCTTCATCACCATTGTTCATATGCACTACTTGAATCCCTTAAGCTCATCCATCTCTGTCTCCAGGAGACACCTGCAAAGATGTTTGCTGCACTGTTCTTCTTGTAAATAATTTGTTACTCAAGGTTTCCAAAGTTCTTTGAAATATTTTAGTACTGAGGGTACTGCCCAGTTCTGGATAGATACCCAGATCTCTCTTAGGATATACGTGTATGTGGTTTAAATATTCAGTTCTCAACTGATAGCAAGATGTAGATACTCCTAGTTAAAAGGGAAAAAAATATATATATTTTGATGCTTCAGACATACTGACTGGAACATATTAATCAAAATTATAAATTGTGACAACTCTAGCAGCAGTCAATACTTTCTTTAATTTGACAAAATGGAATTTGAATCAGTAACATATGTTTGTTATTTTTTTAAGTGAATAATTTTCTATATTTAGGCACTAATAAAGTATTTTACTAAGCTGCTTTCACTAGCCAAAGTTCATGCAATGCTGTTTGGGAAATCAAAACAGACACAAGTGCATTCACCTAGATGGAGAAAGCCAACAATACCTCCAGGGCACTCCCTGCTGCCAGTGGCAGTCACTTAAGGAAGATGCTGGTGAGGTGCACCCAGGGAAGTTTGCAGAGACTACAGAGGGGCTGGATCTCAGCAGTTTTTAAGTCTAAGGATAAAACTGGCTGAGATGAGCATGAATTCCTTCTCCTTTCAGCTATAAGCTGTTTCAGTGTATTCAGACTGACACACATTTTGTTAGCATTCTCCTGAACTCTTCAGGCAAGCTATGTAATTTTTCTCCTTTTACTCCCAAAACAATAGCTTATTTACATACTTACCAAAGAATAAGACACCCTCCCAATGCTGATTAAATGCCAGACGTTATGTAGGAATGCAAAGCCCCCGGACTCTGAACATACTGCTACAATGGAAATGTGTGAAAGTAATTTTGTTCCAGTTTCATCTCATGGGAATGTGGGCTCATAAGCATCCAATTAAAAATAATCCCAACTGATGGAGATGTGTTTTAGCTTCACATGCTAATGTGGTAGAATGCGTCTAGAACATGCCTGTGATAGATTTTTACCAGGGTGGGAGGGATGAAGATTGTTATAGAGAACATCACTCTTGCAATTTTTCCCCTTTCAATTTCTTTCTTTGTACATGAGAAAGTAGAGTTTTGGCAACCTGTGCTGTTTTGTACTATTTGGGTCAAATCACCTGGAGAACCTGAGAAGATATAATTTTTAAAGGGAAGATTCCAAATTAAAATGCAGCCTTTTAAAGCAATCTGTAAGGCAAACAAATGAACAAAATCCTGCATGGCAATCTGCCTGTAACTTCCATTTTTTATGCCAAAAGGAGCCACTTTGATCCACTCATCTGACACAAGCCATAGGAATTCCCTCAGCTACTTCCTCCTTCAAGTCCAATAGCTTTGGCTGGACTTGGACATATCTTTTAGGAGAACATCCAATCTCATTTTAAAATTCCAATCGAGGGAAATCCAGAGCCCTTGTTAAACTCTTCCAGTGACTCATACACCATGTAAAAAAAGATGGACCAGTCTCAGCTGGGTTTGCATTCCAGCTACTGGAGTGCATTGTACTTTTGCATAGGATCACAGAATATCCTAAGCTGGAAGGGACCCACAGGGATCATGGATCCAGCCCCTGGCACAGATTTCCCACCAATCCCACCCTATGCATCCCTGTCCAAACTCTCCTGGAGCTCTGGCAGCCTCGGGGCCATTCCCTGGGCAGTGCCCAGCACCCTCTGGGGGAAGAGCCTTTCCCTAAAATCCAACCCAACCCTCCCCTGACATACCTTATTAAAGAGCCTCCTTATTGATGGATTTATTTACCCTTAATCTTCCAAATAATTTAAGGAGTAAACTCATAAAAATGCCATAGAGTACCTCTGATTTCTGTCAAAGTCAACCTGGACCTTTTATCTTGTAGCATGATCTATGTGCATGGAATTCCACCAGCTTGATGAAAGTATACCTTGCTTTCATCAAAATTACGTTTTCATATCAGCAATCTTTCCCCTTCATTGATCACTCCTTCCCTAAAAACTGTTTTTGATATTTAATTTTAAATAGGGCAGGACTTAACAAATCAATGCAGAGGGTTTCCACTAGACATGCATCCACTTGATAAGCATCCAGCTAAACTGTATTTGAGACCTGCAAGCCAGGCAGTTCTTCACCCAATGGATACCCACAGCATTGATTTTATATCTCACTGGTTTCTTGATCATTATGCTGTGTAGTACAAAGATAAATAATCTGTAATAGAATTATTTATAAACAATTCTGCTCTGCCAAGTCACTTGATGTTGAGTGTAAAGTGATCCTTCCATAATAAACAACTCCAAGCCTTCAACAAAATTATGAGCAGCTGACTAAAAATCACAATCACAAAGCAATAGAATATTGCATTATATTAATTCAACAGATCTCTGACCTTTATTTTTTTTAATTCTATTTTTCTCCCCAAAGAAAAATGATTAAACGAGCTGGATTTTGGGGAAATTATCCACACCAATGCAGCAGCCAAAAAAAAGCCTCACCTCCTGAGCTGTGCCCACAGCTCAGAAAATGAGGCCCACAAACCATCTTGCATGGAAGCTCAAAGAACAGTTTCCATAGAAATTTACAAGCCACTCTAGAGAAATCTCAGCATATGGGCATTAGCAAACCAGCCTGAATCCTTGAAGAAATATTAATGTCGTTTGATTGTCTTGTTTTCCTTTGTCAATTTTCACTTATTCTTGCTTCTATTTACTTCTGAAGTGACTTAATTAAGTTCTGTCAGCTGTTCCACAGTCTGCCTAAGACTGAAGTTTAAAATACACCACAACCACTGAACTTAATGACTATTGGTTGACTATTACAGCACTGGACAGTTATTGAAAATAAAAAGTAAAACTGTGCATATTAAATTCAGTAGAAAAAAGACCACTTTTGACATTGCCAGGTTAAACACTGGTAGTGGCAGCAGTTAGAATTTATCAGTGGCACAGTATTAAGATTAAAAAAAAATAGTTGATTGTCACAAAAAAATGTACCATTTTCATCTCTGTTGAAATACTCAGTTACTAAGTATTGTCAAGAAAAAAAAAACCCCAGGTTTGTTTATATTTGAAAAGTGCTTAAATCTACCAATTTTTAACATGTATTGGAGAAATAAATTTTTCTTTGGGGAAAAATATTTTAAACTATGCTATCTACTGCTTTAATGATAAATGAAGTGAAGCTGGTTCCTCCCTGTGACAGATCCAGATTCTGCCATCTTCATTACTCTACTTTTAATCCTGTGACAAATGTAGGGCCATTTATAAAAGCTCTGACAGGTTAAGCTCACAGTGAAGTAAGGATCAATGTTTGTCCTGTCCCTGGAAGGGTTCCAGCCAGGTTGGACAGGGCTTGGAGCAACGTGGGATAGTGAAAGGTGTCCCTGGTCCCTGGAAGGGGGTGGAATGGGATGAACTTTAGGGTCCCTTCCAACCCAAACCATTTAATGACTCTAAGTAAGGCTGATGTTTTACTTGCACTAACTTAGGGTGAGTTTTTTTACACTAACTGCCTAAAAACTCAGTGGCAACAAATGCTCAGGATGATCAGAGAAAAATAATTCACATCTGTCCAGCCCCATTTTAAAGAATACAAATTGCTGCACATCTCCATATAGCATTAATCCATGCAAAAGCCATTAAAGGTTTAATAATAAACATGTTTGCCTCATGTCTTTCCCCACCTTCCCTTCACAGACTAAAGTCAAAGAAAATATGTCAGAATTGCAGATATTCAAGCTGGTTTTGATGATGATACCTAGACACCTTTCCTGCATTGTCAGGTCAGTAATCCATAGCAGGACTGGGACCCAGATCCTATGCCCCAGCACAGCTCACATTCCAAGGAAAAAGGAACTGGAAACTGGATAATAAATTCCTGTTGGCTTTAAGCAGCACTGCAGCATCAGGTTGCAGCAGCAGAACCATTTCTAGTAAATTAGCAGCATTTCTCAAAGACAACCTCCAAGACCCTGATCCCACTAAGGCAGCACATCCTTAAATGAATGTAATTGCTTAATTCCACTGACTCTGATGGCAGGAGAAGGATGGCTGCAAGGCTCATTCTCCATCCACTTCAGACAACAAGCCAGAACACTTCTGGCAGGCAGCATTATAATCTTCTGAGATACATTCTGGTGTTTAAACAAACCTAGCATTAAGTAAAAAAAGATAAGCAAAACGGGTAAACTGAATGTCAATTTGATATCGTATTTCTTGGTCTTTTTTATCTAGGAAAAACCCCCTTAATTTAAATTAATCCATAATAAATTTTACCTCTGCTATTTTAAGACATATTTCCCCAATCTAAAAGTCTCAGAAAAACTGCATTTCCTGCTTTCACACACAATGTCAAACTTGCAATGAAACTAAAACTGTCCATAATTTGTTCAGCAACCCAGAACTAATCATTACTTGTTAGCTGCCTTTTTGCTAGTACATGCACTAAGCCAGCCTGCCTTCAAAAGCAATTTTCCTGAGCATGACTGCAACCCAAAGAGGCTTAAAACAAAATGGGAACACACACGAGCATTAAAACATCACATGATGAATAGGAAATGCAAAAGGAAACAGTAATAATGGCAAGCATATCTCACATCACAAAGCATAGTTGCTGCAATAAAAAATACATAGCACAGTCACAACAGAATTTTTATATATTAGGAATTTCACATTACAAACCCAGGCTCAATATTTATGCTATTCTAATATAGAGCATATTAAAACGAGTATTGTATCCACTATGTTTCTAGAATTTGCAAGAGACTGAAAGCAACCCTGGCACTAAATCCCAGTGAAAGCTGCTTGGAAAACTGGTGCTGTGGGTTTGCTCCCTGTGGGATAGCAAAATATGTGCTATTTTGCATTCCCTCCACCCTGCTTTAACCAGTGTTGGCTGTCCAGTAAGTGTAGGGGGTGGTGTGCCTGTGTGACACATCATGGCACATCCATGGTACACTGAAAACCTTAGAAACACAGAATGGCTTGGGTTGGAGGGGACCTGAAGGATCATGGACCACCACCTGCCACTGTCCCAGGCTGCTGCCAGCCCCAATGTCCAGCCTGGCCCTGGACACTGCCAGGGATGCAGGGGCAGCCCCAGCTGCTCTGGGCACCCTGTGCCAGGGCCTGCCCACCCTCAGCCACAGCAATTCCTGCCCAAGATCCCATCTGTGCCTGCCCTCTGGCACTGGCAGCCATTGCCTGTGTGCTGTCCCTGCAGGCCTTGTCCCCAGTGCCTGTGCAGCTCTCCTGGAGCCCCTTCAGGCCCTGCCAGGGGCTCTGAGCTCTGCCTGGAGCCTTCTCTTGTGCAGGGGAGCAGCCCCAGCTGTGCCAGGCTGGCTCCAGAGCAGAGGGGCTCCAGCCCTGGCAGCATCTCCGTGGCCTCCTCTGCCCTGGCTGCAGCAGCTCCACGTCCTTGTGCTGCTGGAGCCAGGGCTGGGGCAGCTCTGCAGGTGGGCTCTCACCTGAGCACAGGGGCACAGGGGCACAATCCCCCCTGCCCTGCTGCCCCTGCTGCTTTTGAACATGTTTAATCCAAACATTAATATATTTGCACACAAAATCTACCAAAATAGTAATGAAAACTGTAATTCTGTGATAAGTACCAAGACAGGCATCACCATCTGTGGGTATCAGAGCATCGTTAGAGACCTGCTGCTCAGGGCTAAATTTTATGTTCTTTGCCAGGAATACTGGATGGGGGCTGCTGATTTATAAATTACCATATTTAATTATTCTCTGCCTTTAGGAATTTACAAATTCCATTTCTTCTCTAAACTGATCACACAATAAAACACTGCAGTACTTAAGACAGGATGGATGCATGGATTCACACAAAAAACTTTTGACATCTCAATTATGTTGTTGTATTTGATGCTACTTACAGACTAAGACAGGCAAATTTCCTGAGAATACAACTTCTGTAATCATCCAATATCAAAACAACAATAGAGAATTAGCCATAAAAAACTGCTACCTCTATATTCTTACAGCAGCAATTTCTATTTAAAATCCTCTCTTCTCCTCCTATGTCAGAAAAAGATAACCTGCAATGAAAATCTGAGATTTTACAATCTCCCAGATTGATGTACTGTAATATATCTCAACTGATGCATAAGCCCCATTTCAGAAAGTGATACCAGTAAAAAATTTCTCTACCAGTTTCGGTACGGGGAGTAACTAGATGAATGTTTTTGCTCTAAAACCTTCACAAGCTTGTTACATGAAAACACATACAGTGTTATCAGTGCTTATTTTCACCCAGAGAACACCTGAGAGATGCAATATCCATGAAAAAGCACTTAGTCTCCCCCAGGATGATTTTGTCAGCCTAATGTGTAGTGCTGTTGCTGAACAGAATTACCAAAATTTCATGGAAACAAGCTGGGAGAATTACACTACTTCTTTTACATTTTCAGGATATTATTCCTACATGTAAAACCTTACATCTTAAAGAAGATTGTAGTGTAGACTGCATTTATTATTAGTATTCATTTTTAAATAAGCCTTTGAAATCTCAGGCTTTTGACTACTTTAATACCATATATCCCTGTTCCAAATTAATCTGGAGAATGCCCCTGGGACAGCTAGATTTTCATCTCCTGTTGAGATCTTCAGAGTAATTCTCCATCATTATGTACTACTATAAATTTTTTTCTTTTGTACAAAAAGAGCTATTTCAGCTTGCAATGCTGTATTTTCTTCCCTTGACAATCAAGATGGTTTTACTTATGTTTACTGTGTGGTCTCTTGCTATTGAATGCTGGCTTAGCTGGGAAGCTGCATTTCCACCCTGGATGCTTTCCATGTTCTGATCAATTTTGTCACGCAATTTTTTCCTTGTTTTCCCAAAGCTTCTAGGATCTAGGTTAATATATTTAATTATCCACAGCATCAACAATGAAATAGTAAAACTTGAATTTTTACTTGGAGTAAACAGCTAAGAGAAATCCCTTGGGTATGGCAAGTAGGACTTACTTTTATATTCATCCTTTCTACAGTTTCTGTAAAGCATTTATAATTTTCTATCACAAACAAGGATTTGGGGCTGATGGATTCTCATGATTCTTATTCTGTATAATTAAAAGTGATCAGGCATACAAAAAAATAGAGATCTTTCTTAATTGTCCCAAGTAACAAAAAACAGAAGAGGAAATGGACTCAGCTTGTGTCAGGGGAAGTTTAGATTGGATATTAGTTAAAATTCTTGATCCCAAGGGTGGCCAGGCACTGGCACAGCAGCTGGGGGCAGTGGTGGAATCCCCACCCCTGGAGGGATTTAGAAGCTGTGTGGATGTGGCATTTGGGGACATGGGGCAGTGGTGGCCTTGGCAGTGCTGGGGAATGGTTGGACCCGATGATTTTGGAGGGCTTTTCCAGCACAAACAATCCTACGATTAACTGCCAGGAAAACTTCCCAAACTTGAGGCAAAAGCCCTATCATTTCTATTCTTGAAAAGCAAATTATATAGAGAACATTACAAATAAAACAATAGGTTGTCAAGGAAGTATTAGACAATTGCATGTAAGACAACTTAAATCTCTGCACCAATTCCAAACAAACTATGCAACTGCAATGGAAGTTTTGCGAATCACAGCTCATGTTCTTATGTCAAGGCTTTGGAAATGGATTAAAATACTTTAATATAAAAAGCACTTAAAGCTTCCAAAGGCCAAAGAATTTGTATTCTATATTTAAAAAGACAAACCCAAACCCTTACTAGACTCCCACTTCTAACACGCTTTTTAGGATACACACCAAAGATGCCATAAAGACACAAACCAACCCCTTAGAAATTAAAATTATTCATCAGTTAACTGAAAAACATGCACAGATCAGTCACAGGGCATGCAGCATGCAGTAAATGGAGAGCAGAGGTTAATAACCTGGAAGCATAGGATCTGAGAATGTGAGAACAAGTTAAAGACAAGAGTTCCTCTCCATTGTCACTGAGGGTCGAGAAGCAATGCTGCAGCGTAGAGCAGTGGGAGTGGGGGAAATACAGTTTGTCCAAGACATACACATATCTCCGCAAGTGGCGGCAGGTATAACTGAAAGACAAGGGCAGAGGGAGACAAAACAGAAAAAAGAGGTGTTTTCCTTTAAGAAAGCTAAGACATGGTTTAACATCCCTGGCTTTTGTGCCTCGAGTCAATAGAAGATGGCAAGAAAGCAATGGGGCGGTTTGACACAAAACAACAGTTTCAGGAAACAGAGGGCTCTGTCTGCCCCTGTGCCCACACGCTGGTTCTGTCACTGCTGCACAGGGAATTCAACGAGTCTCACAACTTAGACACAAGAATTTCGGCTTCTTTTGGGGGTCTGTGTGTGTCATTTCCCTCCCTCTTCCCCCCATTTCTTTTTGTCGGTATCATCTTAAGAAAAGTTTTATCTCGCTCTCAAGTTGCCCAAAAATTATAAATGCGGGAGATTGGCTCCTGGTTTACAAAAGTTACCTTTAAAAAAAAACTAAGAATGTTCAAAATTTAACCACCCTTCATGAAAACTGACAGTTGACTTAAAGGGAAAAAATCACACAGAATTATTGATCAATGTGAACTGCTCTTGCAGCCCCGGATTTCAATGTTAGAGCATTCCCGTATTTAATTCTAGTTGCTCAAATGTGATGCTTAATCATAACAGAGTTACTCAATTAAGACCTGGCCAGCTTTTCCACGAAGAACTACAATCAATTCCATGAAGTAACTACAGAACAAGCAATAAAACATTTAAAATTGATATTAAGCAACCTTGAATGCACCTGAGTAAGAGATGTATTGTCTCTGCCTGTGCACAGGATGTTCTTCTACTCATAATGAAAAGGAAAATAAATTCATTAGCGTAGTTCCTCTACAACAAACTGCATCACTGGAAAACTCTGAGGAACATAGAAAATATAACCTCAACCACCTTTTAATAGAGGGTTTGTACAGAAAATACTTCACTACATAATGGTGCACAGCCCTGGGTGTGCCAAGTATGATGATGTGATGTGATGATGTGACTCACTGATCTTACAGCTGGATTTGGTAATCCTAGAGATCTTCTCCAACCTTAATGATTCTGTGCTTCTAAGTTGTCCAGAAAGTGCTTTAACCAGCCTAATATACTGTGAAACAAAAAAGTCAGCTCATGATGGTCCTACCAGGCTCTGCTGTCCTCATTTGCAGCCAGGGGACATGGCTCCCTCCAGGACAGACATACCCATGGAGGGCTTAAACTGGGGAAGTTTCACATGGAGGTTTATGAAATCAAATCTCTTTTTCTGACTTTGGCAGGAACCTACAACATGTGAACTCCAGGCTCCAGCATTCTCACCAAATCAAAATATGCCATTGTTTCATGGCTTCATAGGCGGAAAATTGGCCCAGGGGTTTCACACCCAACCACCTGCATTTCACAGGCCAGTGTCTCCCTAAATCCATACCTGACACAGTCACATGTGGCTGAAACATTCTTTTCTGACACAAAATAATTTGTGTACCTTGGGCAAAAAACAGGATAAAAAAGAGTGCCACCAACAGCTAAACAGTGGGGCTCTAAGCCCAAGGGCTGTATCAAAACCATCACCTCCGTCTGCTTTGCTTTAAACAACACTAACTACTGGGTTAGACCAGCCCTATCTTCGCTCTGCAAGTTCAAGAACACAGGATCCCTTCTGGCATTTCATTTGCAGATAAGGTAATTTTCAGGAAATGAAGAAGCTTTAAGGATGCAATTTTCTAAGCTTTCATGCTTTTTCTGCTTTCCTGACCACAGCATGGTGAGAGCAAGGCAGGCTATTCTATTCACTCCATAGGCCAGGGATGGACAAGATAAAGGATATACAGGGTCCAGTACTAAAGGAAGCTCTCAACCCACATGCCCTCCCTTCCAGCTACCCAGAGAGGCCACATATTTTTTTTCCAAAACCACAATAAAGAGCATAATTTAGAATGATGATGCTTAGAAGATTTAAATGGTTCTAAGTCCTGTTATCATTTACTGTATTTAACCAGGCCTCTAAAAATGAAGGCTGAGACCCTCTACTGTACTGCTCACTGCCTGACACCCAGGCACATGTAGAGGAAACATGTAATTTCCACACACATATAAAAATTAACCCAGTATGTATCTACGTTTATTTGCAATTAAGTGCAGGTTTGATGAATGCAAAGAGAAGTTTTCTTTCCTTTTTCTTAGCCCAATCAGTAAAAGTATTCTGATGACAGCAGTTAAATGAGAGCATCAAAGACTCACATAAAATCTCTGGGAGTTTGATGTGGAGAGCCAGAGGGAAGGTGGAGGTTTCCATGTGAATAGATTTTTTTCAGTAGAAAGGGACTTATGACTTTCTAGTCCAACTGCCTGACCAGTTCAGGGATGATCAAGTTAAAGCATGCTAAAGCATTGGCAGGGTACCCAGAGCAGCTGTGGCTGCCCCTGGATCCCTGGAGGTGTCCAAGACCAGGTTGGATGGGGTTTGGATCAATGTGGGATAGTGGAAGGTGTCCTTGCCCATGGCAGGAGGTTGAAATGATATAAGACTAAAGGTCCCTTCCAAACCAAACCATTCTAGGATTCCATGATTGACCACCTCTCTAGGAAAGCTGTTTCAGGGTTTGACCATCCTCTCAGTAAAGAAATGCTTCCTAATGTCCAGTCTGAACATCCTCTGGGCTGTTTTGAACCATTCCCACACACCCTTATCCCTAGATCTCAGGGAGAAGAGGTGACTCCCTTCCTCAGGAAGCTGCTGCAGGGAGCAATGAGGTTGTGCCTCAGCCTCCTTCTCTCCAAACCAGGCCAGCCCAGACTCTTCAGCTGCTCCTCGCAGGACATTTTGTCCAGCCCTTTCACCAGCTTGCTGCCCTTCTCCGGATACATCCAAGGACCTTCACATCCTTCTCAGATGGTGCGTCCAGAACTGCACACAGTGCCTGAAATGACACTGTAACAATGCAGAGCAAAGTGGGACAGTCCCCTCCCTTGAACGGGGTTTGCTGTGTTTGATGCATGCCAGAACGCAGTTTTCCATCAGGGAATGTCAGGGCACAGAAGGATGTCACAGGATGTGACAGGATGTCACTGTGACATCTTCCTGCAGCTTTAGTTATCCCCTGATCATCTGGAAGCCCTCCAAGCACCTTGTGTGAAACCAGCAGATAGTCAAAACCAACAAATAAAAAGACTTTGCTAAAGATTCTCCCGAAGTTTCTCTGAAAATTTCGACATCCTAATTGGCCACTGCAATTATTTTGGTTTAGGTGATGATATCACTTCCAATATTTAACTCAAATTCCACATTAATTCAGGAAGTGTACATAAGGCTACAGCCACAGACTAAACACCTAGCAAAAATAAGAGTTTGAAAATAAGTACTGCGGAAATTCATTATATGTTTACATTCATTTTTTCATCCAAAATTTAAGACTTGAACAAGACAACAGCACTAAGCAAAACATGCAAAGCCACTTACATCCTTATTTGTTTAAACTAGAAAGCTGATATTTTCTCTAGTGAAATCAACTGTTATTTTAAAATAAATGTATCAAAGGCAAAAATGTAAACAGCACCAGACCAACATCTTAACAACATAGAAAGGAAGCAAATTGGGCAGAGTACAAAAAAGTGGTATAAAACCAATGTTCACTAACTCCTCTGCAAATACAACCTAGGCTGAAACAGCATATAGAGGATTCAAAAGAAAAATTCCCAATGTTAATGTTTAAGTAATTGTTATTCATAATCTTACTCTTGGCGCATGCCAGATTTTATGAGAGCTATAAATCTTTAACATTATTGAGAAAAAGAAAGGTCTTGAAGACATACATGCCATGTGTATTAGCTCAGAGAAACTAGATTAATCTGCAGCAATAAAAAAAGCCAATTCTACTAAGCCTGATTAAATATTTAGGTCATATTGTTTCTGTGGCAGAATTTAAAAAATGCACAGCAAATAACATCTTTCCCTGAGCTTGAAGACTTAATCACTGTATTTTCAAAAGGCAGTTACGTTACAACACGACTCTACAGGAAAGCTAACATGAAAATCTTTAAAAGAAAAGTAAATGAAAGTATAAGCTAATTAAACTAGCACATATTAGTCAACACACCAAACTACCTCTGTACATGTGGGCAGAACGTCACGACATGCAGTGAATGTTTTCTTACTATTGATGTTTGATAACTTGTTTTCTAGGAAGTCCTATTAGTCACTACTCCTCTGTTCCCAAAGACAAACCCAACCAAACACCAAATTTATGATAACAACAACTTGTTCATCCGCTCCAGGAGAACTGATTTCTATTCTGCCTGAAATATCACTAATTAATGTTATTTCATGAGGCATAAAGAGCTGGAAGGCAAATCATCTCTCTGCCTATCTCAAGGCCAGGCTGGACAGGGCTTGGAGCAATCTGGTCTAGTGGAAGGTGCCCTGCCCATGGAAGGAGGGTTGCAATGAGATAATTTTTAAGATCCCTTTCTACCATGGGCCAGTCTAGGATTCTGTGATTCTTGCAACAGTAAAATACATCATATACATCACGCGAAAAATAGAATTTTGGATTGAAGTTTTCACTTTTGTCTAGTACACTGCCTCTGATGACATGATGAACTATGATACTGATGAATCACAGCAGAAATCCAAGTATCTGTTTTTGAGTACCAAGAACATTTTGAAAGATCAACATGCCCATGTTCATGGAAGGATATTCTGGGCTTCTTTGGGGTGAGTTTCTACTACTGTGGTGTTAGCACAGGTAAACTGCTTAAGAAATTCCTCATTTTTCATACAGTTTATGCATTTTTAAAATTATTATTCTTACATTAAAGGCAAAATTAAGATGAAAGTGATCTTCCATAGTCTCTAGCCCAACCTTCTGCTCAAAGCAGGGTTAAAACTGTATCCACACCTGAGCAGGGGTTTATCTGGGTTGAGCCTCAGAAGCCTCCAGGGAGAGAGACTCTACAACTTCCCTGTGCTACTGCACCAACTCTGCCACGACCATGAAAAATTGCATTCTTCCCCCAGTACAGAACCTCCTGACCATTCTCTCTCATCTTCCTGCCACACCCTTCTGTATAAAGAGCCTGGCTCCATCTCCTCAGCAGCCTTCTCATGTACATGGGAATGCTGCTCACCCTTTTCTCATGTACATGGGAATGCTGCTCACCCTTTTCTCATGTACATGGGAATGCTGCTCACCCTTTTCTCATGTACATGGGAATGCTGCTCACCCTTTCTGGGACCCTCCTGCTGTAGCCTTGCCCCAAAGCTGTGTCTCCTCCAGGCTAAAGAAGCCCAGTGCCCTCAGCCCAGCTTCCCACACCAGCTCCCAGCCATCCTGCAGCTCTCCACGGAACTCCCTTCAGACTGGCAGCCCCTCTGCTATGTCGAGAGGCCCAAAACTTGGATGCAGTTTTCCAGATGTGATTCCAACACAGTGGTCTTGCACAGGCACAAGTCAACACGCATGGCACTGCTGGATGTGTTTTACCAGGTCCTGTGGATGTGGATATGTCAGTTCTTAAGTAATCTTGACTTAATTATTTTCCACTGCTGGCCCTTTCCTTCCTCTCTGATCCCCACCTAATGTCCTCTTCTAAGAAACATTCTCATAGATTTCTAAAAATACTTAATTCCTGCAGGCCTTCATTTTAGATACAAGTATCCCTAAATTTATATCTTACATCATAAAGTGATGACAGGATTTTAAATTACATTACTGTAAAACAGCAGTTTGGCAGCGAGGGGTCACCATGGGGTTAAAGGTGCCATAACAACATAGAAAAGGATGAAAGTTATTTAAATGCTTAAAAAGTGATTATTTGTGATAATGTGTCGCAGATGTAAGTTCCCATGCCCTGAAGCAGCTCTCTGTCACAGTACTGGCCAAATGTACACGACAGGCTTATGAGAGGAGTATTATCTTTAGGCATGAAAGTATTTATAGCAAAGGAGGGCAAGGAAATGAAAGCCAAACAAGTTCTGGAGATGTCTGATAGACTGAAAACAAAACGAGAAATATATGAGATTCTTCTACAGAAAGGCAAATTCTGTACAGATGAAATTCTATCAGAAAGAACAAAAGGATTTATATATTAAAAGCAGACAGAAATAACTGATGACCCATAAGCAAAAGAGATATAAAAGAGCTCGGAGGAAGTGTCTATTCAGTTCTGATGTTTCAGACAAAGGCTTTAATCACCCAGATGCACTGGTTCCTTGGAAGGCACATATCCCTGGCAGCTTAAGAGATGCTACTATGGGAATGTTGTTTTGGAAACCTCCTGTGCTTTTATCCTTTGGCTAGACACTGGTGATAATTCACAGGCTCTGCAAGGGATTACAGGGATGCTACGACACCCTCATTAGCACAGGCATTTGCATCCTAGTCTGCCTGAACCTGGAAAATCCTGCGTGGAGACAGCGGCAAGAGGGCACAGCACCAAGGGCAGTGGGGTGTGAGATCCACTGCCCCCTTCCATCCATCCATCCATGAATCCATGAATCCATCCATGAATCCATGAATCCATGAATCCATGAATCCATCCATCCATCCATCCATCCATCCATCCATCCATCCATCCATCCGTCCATCCATCATCCATCCATCCATCCATCCATCCATCCATCCATCCATCCATCCATCCACCATCCATCCATCCATCCATCCATCCATCCATCC
>VZTB01008686.1:119636-137630 GCA_013397245.1 Thryothorus ludovicianus | reverse complement strand
TCCATCATCCATCCATCCATCCATCCATCCATCCATCCATCCATCCATCCATCCATCCATCATCCCTCTCTCCATCCATCCATCCCTTTCTCCATTCATCCATCCGAGCCCCTGCTATCTGGGGTACTTGGAGGCAGACCTCAGCACACAACTAACGAGTGACAGGAGCACGCCTCTGCACAACTTCATAGTAAATTTGTTTATTCATTACAAAACTAAGTGCACTTACTTTACTTAAAAGCCTGTTATTTCCTACACTCGCTGAAGGCCATCATCATTAAATAGGCTGAGTCATCCAATGGTTATAAAGACCTGCTACACATTAAAGTTGTTAAATCCTTATTCTTTTGCCTGTACCTATAGTTTCACCCTCCATTTACAAATGTCAGATGATTCAATGTGCAATATCGTCTTTGAGAGCCACAAAAATGCCAGTGAAAATAAATGGTGATAGGAAATACTTCAGTTTGAGTACTGAATAGACTCAGAAATTTCAAAAACTGTTATTTTCTATTCCCAAAATCTATTAGAAAGCCTATTTGAAAATCCTCACTGCAGCACAGGGTCTGAATGAACTGAAAATTTCCATGTGTGGTGGAAAGTTTTCAAGAGGCATTTGGAGGCACTGGCACTGTTTAGTTGGGTATTATACAGCCCTGCTTCCCTCCCTGCAGCCAATCATACCTATCCTGACTTCACACAAGTGGAGAGGGACTTTAGTTTACTGCAGTGCAGAGCTGGAAAAATGCTAGATGTATATAATGACATCAGTTAAAATGTGAAATAAGTGGCAGTCTGACAAGGGAAAAATATATAATTAATGCCGTATTTTTTGCTACACTTTTGTTCCATACTAATGTTTACTTAGAACCATTTTAGTTTGTCAGATAAATCCTTAAAAGTTCATTATTCATTTCTTTAGATCACACTGCATAGTTTTTTCCAAAGAGAAAATTTCTAAAAAGGACCCTGCAACTGAGGATAAATTACAGGTTCAAGGAAGTCATTATCTTGAGTCACCTCTATTTCTGTTAAGGAACACAGTCCCATAAATATGTTCCATACAAAACAAACCAAGAAGACAAGACTGCAGTTTCTAGGATTCTACTAGAATGGCAAATAACAGTTTCTAAAAGACTATCAGAACTCCCATGGTTTTTAAATCTCAGAAGAATCTTATACAGGACAACTTACTGGTACAAAATAGTCTTTTTATAATACAAAAGCTGTAAGGATCACATCTAGATATCTCTAACGTCACTCCTGACTCAAATCATTCTATGACTTCCACATTAGACATCCAATCCCAAATAATACAGTGGGACATAACCCAGCAAACATTTCAGGGGCCTTAACATTTTTTCCAGCTAAAAGACACCAAAATTGCACTGGCAGGACTAGAATAATCCCACTTGCTTTCTCATTTTTGCTTCCTGTAGTCATTAAACATGCAGAAAACTTGTGACACAACTCAGAACAACCTCAGTCTACTCTGTAAATTCACCTGTAAAACAACACTGAAAGTCTGTCTCAAAAATAGTTATTTCTCTACAGGTTTCCTCAGATATTTCTTCTCTGTCAGAAGGGATTCACAAGATCAACAGTTTCAAGGTTCCACCAAAAAAGAAAAGTTTAATTCCCCAATTTGAATATCAAATTTTACTGTTTCTAAAGAGCTTATGTGGCACAGTAATGACAAATGGGCTATTTCTAATAACTAAAGATGTCACAATGGGGCCTTCTCCCTCCTAACTCCAGCTCTGTGTGACACAAGTGATGCTCTGGGTGCCCTGAAACAGAGATCAAGGCTCCAACACACCTCAGTTCTATGCTGATTTGAATTACATGTCCTGCCAGGCAGCAACTTGCACTTTGTAAGACTCTAAAGTACCACACAATTTTCTGGATGGCAGAAGACAAATGAGTTGTAGTAGTGTCTTGCCCTGCAAAAATGACAGAATTATCCTGCTGGTTGTTGCCTACAAATCAGCAGAGACACAGAAAGTGGACCATGGAAGAGCAAACTACCTTGTACAAAGCTGAGCTTTCATAGTGGTGCATATTTTTCATACTAAGTACCTTTTAAAGCCAAATCAGCAATCAAGCTGTCATTTTTAAGAAGTCCTGTGGCCATTAACTGCAGAGTGTAAGATAAGATAGTTTAACTGCTCTGCTCCACGTGAGAAGACCCTGACACAGAGAGAAGCAACTGCCTCCCCAGTAGCCCTCCATGGCTCACACTGATCCAATCTGTCCATCTGGGGAGCCTCCATGACCCATGAGCTGGGGGTCCTGAGCTGCAAACACTTCCAAGGGCACGTGGGGAACTCGACTGCCAGATGGGGGACGAGGGTATTACTGTTCCATCAGATGCCCACTCAGAATCCCCAGCAGGTTCAACCAGGCTTAAACCAAGTTCAATGATATTTCCATGTTGGAAACAGTTGATATCAGCCTAAAACCTTGCCTCCATATGTTACACACAGGCAAAAACAGGCAAACACACATGGAGTACTCCTCTTGCTGTTGACATAGCTAAAGCAGCATTTTAGTACATTTGACCACAACTACACTCAATTCTTAGTAACAAAGGATGCTTCTTTCCTCTTAAAAAATTAACTTCATTCTATTTACATCTCTAAGTCATGCCAGCAAGAGCCCATTTGCTACTAATATTCCCTTTTCCCCTGTCAGAACAATTGTTGTCTTCCCTTTTGTCACAGCCTTTCCTACTAATTGCAATGACACCTCCCAATTTTGGAATGGCTGATCAGCTTATAAGCTTCCCCACAGCTAATCTAGGTCAACAAGCTACTAATAAGGCCAGCATATGCTTCCTTTATTTAACGCTATTGAGATCTTTATAAATCACTTCTGTCTCCCAATAAAAGGCACCCCAGGGATTCCAGACCCTCTGTAGGTTTGAGGAGTAACAGTGATAGAGCAGAGAATGAGAGGCATAAAAAGCACTGCACACAGAGTAGGGAGCCTGTGCCTGTGCACAGCTCAAGGAAGAGAAGGCAGAGCTGCCCGAGGTTTCACCAGGTGACTCAAACAGTGCCTCCAGGTGTCCCACAGCACACACAGCCTTGGCTACTGGCAGCCCACAGGTGGAAAGCAAAGCTCAGGCTCAGGGGCTTGAAGTTGCTTGATCTTCCATTTCCACAGTGTCCTCTCTCAAACACAGCCTGAGTGTGAGAATATCACAAAGGCCGTTTTTCTGAGAAGACATTAGTTTTCACTCTACTCGGAATGCTTAATAAAAATGGGGTTACCACTTTTGCTGCACTGCACAGAGGTTAAAAAAATCTCTTTATAAAGCAGTTTCTCATAAACAGAGTATCATTTACCATAGGTTCATTGAATGGTTTGTGTTGTAAGGGACTTTCAAGATCATCGCGTTTCGTCCTGCTGTCATGGGCAGAGACACCTTTTAAGATAAGGGACACCTAAGCTGAAGATAAATAACCTGAAGCCACATCCACACAAAGATGCTCTTTGATGTTCACCTCAGTGACATGATGCCTGCATGAAAATAATCAAGGACAGGAATTACTAAAAGCCACTGTTTCTATCAACAGGTTCCCTCAAAGCATGGAATTGGAGAGTAGGGCAATGGGGCTTGCTGCACTGACAGTGAAATTAACATAAGCCTGAGGTTAAAAATCACATTTAGAAAATTTAGGAAATAGTCATACTGTTGTGACAACTATCCCTGAAATAATTTCTTTCTAGCACAAGCCATATGTGATTCAAAAGAAGACAAAAAGTTTCTTTTATTCTTGAACCGCTCAGACTGAAGGTACTTGAGTTTCTCTATCACAAACCAGGGACTTTTGAATATTCCCCTCACTTTATTTGCACAGGCAGATTTTACTGCTTTAGTGAAACTCTTAGTTACCCTCAATTCCTTCCTTTCTTCTTTTCTTTTGGTTAAAAGAAGGGATGGGAAAGCTGATGCTCAGAGGGTTCAGTATTGAGCAGTACAAAGCTGATGCTTAGAGCGTTCAGTATTTAACAGCTCTGGCCACAGGGCACTAATTCCAAGAAGCTTCATCGTTTATTATGTTATAATTTAACCTGTGAAGTCTCTCAATGTCTGCTGCTGTGGGAGAGGAGCAGCCTCTTTTCTCTAGGGCCTGCCATTGTGAACACTTCTCTGCTATGATTAAGAGATCAGTAAACTGAGATTTAATTTAATGGCCCAATTAAGAGATGAAGATTTGAACCCTGATTGTAAAACCCTCGTCTATTGATCGTTCCTACAGTGCCATTACAGCCCTACCCAAGGCCAGGCTCCCAGTGTGCATGGTGTGATGCAAACCTGTGTGTTTCAGACCATCCCCAGAGCTGTGCAGCTCAGCATAAACCCCGTGTTCCAACAGTACCAACGGAGGAGGACCAAAGGAGGGTAGAACTGTTGAGCCAGTTTTCACTGGTTGATTTTTCAAATCAATCATTGAACATCTTACTAGTGTTATCTTGCTTTTTGATTACTGAAAGCTGACATTCCTGAAATTAAAGAGGTTTTCAAAATAAGGTTTCCTAGTGTCGAAGGGCTTCAACTCCTAAATCTGGAACCATTTTAGGTAGTTTTTCATCTGAAAAACTGCTCTAATTTAACCCCATTCATTATGCTGCTGAAAGAAAGCTGCCAGAATGATGAGCTTAACAAAATTACTGCAGACTCTATTCACCTAATTCTATTTGCTCAATTTAGACATCTCAGTTGAAATCTGAAATGCCAACTTAGCTCAATTCTTATAATTTAAAAATCGCAACTCCTGTATGAGAAAAAAAACTTCCGTTCTATACCCACATTTTCAAATGAAAATTAAATTAAGAAGCAAACAAGTTTGAGGCATTCATGCAGCAACCTGGATTATACTTCGAAGTTTTTCCCCTTAAGAAGCGCCTTTGATTTTAAGAAGTTCCACTTTGATTTTAAGAACATCTCACTGCTCTCTGCTCCAACTATCCCATTGCTATTCTCCAATGAAAAAGGAAGCTCTCTCCTAAAGAGTTTCTCAAAACCACTGGATATCAAAGAGAAAAGGGCAGGAAAACCAGAATGCTCACAGAGTCTAAAGTGGTGTGGGAAATAAATTTGTTTATCTTCCTATGTGAGCAGCCTAGAGAATTTTGAACAAGCAATTACATCTCATTATTGGCAATGCTGAATGATACTACTAACAAATTGGTAGATTTTAATTTCATCACATTCACACACTAACAATTTTAGATTTTTCAGTTCAGTGTGCCCTCTAATACACGGGTCAGATCACAGAGGTCTTGCTGCTCTATAAGCATTTTTGTTCTTTGTTGAAGCAGAGTGATTCACACAAATTTTTCTGAGCAGAGAATGGATCAAGAGCAGCCCTGGGAGAAGGAGCTGGGGGTGCTGGGGGTGAGAGCTGGAGCTGCCCCAGCCTGAACCCCCTGGCCTGGGCTGACCCCAGCGTGGGCAGCAGGGCAGGGGGGATTGTGCCCCTGTGCCCCTGTGCTCAGGTGAGAGCCCACCTGCAGAGCTGCCCCAGCCCTGGCTCCAGCAGCACAAGGACGTGGAGCTGCTGCAGCCAGGGCAGAGGAGGCCACGGAGATGCTGCCAGGGCTGGAGCCCCTCTGCTCTGGAGGCAGCCTGGCACAGCTGGGGCTGCTCCCCTGCACAAGAGAAGGCTCCAGGCAGAGCTCAGAGCCCCTGGCAGGGCCTGAAGGGGCTCCAGGAGAGCTGCACAGGCACTGGGGACAAGGCCTGCAGGGACAGCACCCAGGCAATGGCTGCCAGTGCCAGAGGGCAGGGCTCTATTGGGTATAAAGAAAAAATCTATTTACAGTTACTTTAAGGAAAACATTGGACAGGGTTTTGAACAACCTAGCCTCGTGGAAGGTGTCCCTGTCCATGGAAAGGAAGGTGGAATGAAATGAGCTTTAGGGTCCATTCCCATTGAAGCTATTCTGGGATTATATGAAATACATTGCAGTAGCATTACAACGTTCCTGTAGAAACCCACATATTACAACTTAAAGACAATTTTTAATTCAGCATAAATGAGGCTTAAAAAGCACAGCTTAAAGTAACATCCTGTACTTTTTCCTAAACAACAGTCATAAACATTTTTATGCAGGAAAATCCCATCAGACTGCTGTAAGAGGAAACCATACCAAAGAAATTAAATTGCTAACATAGAAAACCATAAAGCAAATAAATGGTTTGGTTGGGAAGCTGAAACTTCTCTAATACAGCAGCATATATCATCAAGGATAGCAATCTTAACAGTAGCTTAAGAAACATAATCTACAAAAACATGAAGAGCAAAAAGGGAATTCAGGGCTTCATCCTCCTCTCAGATGTGAGGAAGTACAGCAATGCAGTCAGACTTTACAAGCATTGATGCTTAAGGACACTGCTCACAGCTTATTTTTAAAAAAAGAGAAAAACAACGTTTACAGCTGGGACATAGGTCTCCAGCTCTGCTCTCCAAGCAGGTACAGCAGGGCTGTGATGACACTCAAGTACAACCTACTGCATCCCATAGAATGCACAAGTTACGTGGCCTCTGATCTGTATTTCCTTAAAGCACACATTCTTCTTAATCCCACTTGACTCCTACCAGCATCAGGAGAATTGACACAGACTTCTTTCCTCTTGTCATTACCCAAATCTCACTGAAACCTCTGTGACTACCAAAGAAATCAACAATGTGCAACAGAGTTTGTAATGTCTCACACAGCCCTGCACAAGAGCAGCTGTGGTGATAATGTAGAAAAAAAGGAAAATTGGATGGTATTTCTAGCCCCATGAAGTCATTTAATGCTAAAAGTCCACATCCAATTAGTGAGGTGCATGGCAACCTCTAGTGGCACATGCCTGCTTAGGAAACAGCAGACATTCCAACACATAAAGCTATAGGAAAAGCACTGGCTCGAAGTGATCAGTCCTCTTCTTGTCACTAATTTTATTTGAATGACATGGACAGGAGATGCCAGAACATTGCTGATCCGAGGGAGATCCTCCAAATGTTCCATATACTACAGCACTCAGGCAAGCTGCAGAAAAGCCAGATATCATGGACAAAAGCTGTTTCCAAATAGGTTAAAGGAATTAATGCCAACAGACTTGCACTGTTAAGACAAACTGAATACCTGCACTACTGTGCAGGTATTTAAATGCAATTTTAAGATACTGCAAACAGCAGCACTCCACAGTGCAATGCAGTACAACCCTCAGCAATCTGCTGGTGAAAGAGCTCTGAGTAATTAAACACAAACCCGTGGTAGCAGTGCATAGAGAATCTCAGAATCACTGACTATTCTGAGCTAGAAGGGACCCACAGGGACCACTGAGTCCTACTCTTCAGTGAATGGCCCATACAGGGACCAGAGAAGGCAAGGATTTCAGAGTCAGGACAATCTACAACAGCAGACATCCGAGTGAACCCTGGATCCTACTAGGAAACATCTATTACTTCTATTTTTAACTTCCAGCAGCTGCTTGAGATAGATTTACACAAATCTGACAATTTTCATGCTTTGCTGGAACGTGATACAAATTACCCAACATTATGAAGTTGTATTTTACTGAGCTCTTAAGTGCACTACATTGAATATTCCCAGCTCATTCTTCCACAGAAAATAGTCTTCAGAATTTAAAACAATTGGCTGTCTCTGCTCAGAATAGGATTAGGAAAAAGCCTGCATGGAAATGGAATTAATTCTCACATTAAGGAAGGAGTCATTAGAGCATCTGGTGAGGTTTAAATTATGACTGTCTATTCAGTTGTATTGCTAAGCAGATTTTAAGTGTTTCAGAGCTACTTAATTTAGAAACCTATACCCTGAAATACTTCATGTAATATAAAGTACTATTTTGTTTTTCCTTTGCAGAAAACAAATCTTTCTCATTAAGATGCTTTCTCATTAATCTTTCTCATTAAGATGCTTGTACTCTGGTGGTAAAGCAGAATAGAAGTATAAATATACATATTCTGCTTTGGCATCATGGAACAAAGCTGGGTTCATTGCCGCTGGCTAAATTTAACAATTGTGAATAACAGACTTCCTAAGGTAGAAAAAGGAAGGACCATATATGACTCAAACACCAGCCCCTAAAGAAATACATGTAGTTGTACTGCTTTTCTTGGTAACTGAAACTTCATAGCAAATCTAGTACATTTTGAGAGGAAATCAGGTTAAAATACTTCCTCAATTGTGATTAAAACCTGCCAAGGAACCCAGGGCTGTAAAGTTCCTGAGAAGAAAATGCAGTAAAGTCTAACAGGAGACAGGCTGCTCCTGGAACTGGCTCTTCCTTCCAGCCTGCCCATGTCCTAGTCCCACAGGACACTTTACAAAAGATTTTAATACATTTTTAAAGCAGTGTCTTTTGATTTACAAGCAAACGCGATCACAGTGACAAATTAAATTCCAGTCTTGGTGGTCGTTTTTGCCTATTGTCCAGATGTACAGTTTTCTAACTCCAAATAAGATCCTCTTTCCCTAATACTCCTTTTGTTTTACTGGTTCTGTTTCAAATCTAAAGTCACCTCCTTCATTACAATTTCCACTTATAATATATGGAGGGCCTGGCTACAACAAGACAGAAGCTTAAAAGCAACAGCATGGAATACCTTTGGACTACGTGAGAATGTTTTAGTGCACGTAATACAGATCTCATTGCCTTGTTTTTTGCTTCTTCAGTTGATGACTGTTTTCTCTACCAACCCTTACATTACTTCCAGGCACAACAATACAGCCCCAACCCTGCTGGCACCCAATGGCTGGGACAGTCAGAATCCTTCTCTCTGCTGTCCTACCAGATTAACATGTCTACAATTCTCCAAATCCCTCAGACCAATTTATAGACTCACAGAAGAGAACTATAGAACCATCTAGGCTGGAAAAGCTCTTGAAAACCATGGAGTTCAACCACTCCCCCAGCACTGCCCAAGGCCACTGCTGACCCATGTCCCCCAGAGTCTTTTAAACATGGCTTTTTAACACCTCCAGTGATGGGGACTCCAACAGTTGGACTTAATAATCTTCCACTCTGACAGAACCTCCTATCCCTGTTTTCTGCCATTCACCCCTTTGCCTTCTCTCTGCACATGTCAGTTTCATGCAGCAGAACAAGTCTATCTCCAATAAGAATATCAGAGCTAAAAATCAAGCAGCAATGTTAATGTGATATTGTAATGATGCAGAGAGACATAAGGAATAAGGTTCCCAAACATTAGGGGATTCTGATAAAATGCTGCATGAAATGAGTGAAATTCTTGGGTCTTGAGACTAGCAAGGTAACACATCTCACTTTGGGCTGTAGAAACAGCAACAGAATAAAACAGAACAAAATCAGAAGCCCAGGATTCTAGGAACAAGCTCTGAAGTGGCAAATCAAGTACCACAATAAGAACCAGACCAAGTTTTAGAGTCAGAAAAGTGTATCTCACACTGCACCAGGATCTTTGATTTCAGAACATTTCAAATGCTTGGAAAACTCAGACTCCATGTCTATGATTTGAGAAATGGGCACAGCAAATATTTAAGACAATGTCTGTGGCAAGTAAGGGGAAAATAGCTCCATTTCAAACTCTGAACCCTCTTTACTTCTGCCAAGGGTATGAAAAAAGGGCAAGTATCAGGCAGGTGAAAGGCACCAACACAATGCATTCATTCTGGTAACCTGTCCTACTTTTACCACCAACCATTTTCAAAGGAGAAGTGTCTTGGAGAGAATTAAATCCTTAAGAACAAGCTGTATGTCATGTTAACCCAGTCCTTGACAAAGCGTACAGGTACACAATTATTATTTTTGGCACGCAGTCTGTACCTGACAAGCCCTGTAACAATTTATTCCAGATCACATTAAAAAGGACCTTCCCAGTTTCCCTTGGAGCGTGGAGCAGGGCTGGCTGCCAAGATGAGAAGGATGCCTGGTGCAGGGTTACCTGCCTTTACAATGTGCTCTGCAGCACAGAAACACAATAGGAAGGACCAACTTCAATATCTGCTTCTTCAAAGTTCCGGCCTTGTTTTAGAACCAGAGCAAATACTCACTACTGACTACTCTATAGGATAATAAAGTTTATAATTTGAAAAGCATAGATCTAGGCTTTATTGCCCGTATTTGCAGGGTATTGTCACAAAATGGTCATTTAATTATGTCTGATTTAAAAAATAGACCTTTTGCTAAATATGCAGGAAGAACTAAGCTGAAAATCCATGCTGTATAGTACTTGAGAACCACCACTCAGTGCATTTTTATAATAACTGAAAACACGACTGAATTTGTAATTCACACAAGTCCATGAAAACCTTCTTGAAGGTTTTAAAGGCATCTATTGAGCTCTCCTGTTAACAGGAACAAAAGACAGAAGTTTCTCAGACAGAGAAACTAGTATTTTTCTGTCCATTCAGAGCAGGTTCAAATATAAAGCAAGTAAGATCTATTCTGGGATTATTTAGTTACTCAGTTACAATTTCTGCTGCTTAGTTAATTGATATCTACTAAGGCATATAAAATTAATGTTTCTGTCCTACTAAGGCATACAAAATTCAAGTCTCTCTACTCCTGAGTTTCAGCAAAGATGATTTTCCAGCAGAATCTTTATATTTACCTGATGATCCTCTGAGCAGCATACTGATGAAGAGAGCGGAACTGAGCTGACATATTTGCTAAGGCTGCCAGACAATTTGTATGGAGGTATTTGTCCTGTCAGAAAAAAGAGGAAAGATAAAAAAACCAACACATCAAACCGTTTGTTGGATTCATACTGACACCTCTTGCAGGAATCATTCAAAAGACTGAGTAATATGTGCTGTTTTAAAAGCACAGGCAGAAGTGCAAAGTGTATATACTTGGTGATGTTAGAACATGTTTTCTTAAAATATAAGGCTTATAAAAGAGTGATTCCATACAGATTTCAGAATGTATACATACATAAACGTATAGACGTGTTTCTATTTGTCTTTCAGTGTTTATTAACAATTACACCACAGCTGTAACATATATACAAAGACATTCTCCTCTTCTCTCCCCTCCTCTCTCTCCCTTTTGTAGTCTTATCCCAAAACTTTCTACTTCATAACTCATCTCCCAAGGTGCCAACTCTTTCAAACCATTCCAAATACCCCACAACTACAACCACACCCTGCTTCAGAGCATTGGTCCTCATTTCAGCATCTCTGAAACCAGCTGGCCAGATAAGCATTTATCAGATGGCCCTTTCAAAGTCAAGAGTTTTCACAGAATGAAACTTGTCCACTTACCCAATCCAAAAAGGATCAACTTTCCTATTCAAGTCTAAAATATTCATTTACATAATAAAACAGATTCTAAATACTAAAATATATGATAAATTTGTTCTCATTCCTTCCAATTCTTTTTATAATAAAAGCAAAATTCTTAATTTTTCCAGTTTAAAATATATTTAATATATATAATATTTTGGCTGCTGCTCAGTGAAAAAATTCTGCGCCTTGAATTGTTGAAAATATACAGAAGTGCATGATACTATGTTTGTGTTTGCAAAAAAAAAGGTAAAAAAAGAAAGCCTGAAAAATGCACAAAATCAATCTAGGCTATAAGGCTCTGAAGTTAAAGCAGGCTTCTTCTGCCAGAGCTCAAAAATGTCTTCTGGCCCAGTCCCTGGCCACACTTCCTACAAAAACTAACAATAAATAGACCTGAAATTCCCACTTTTAAGTCATTCAGAGAGGCAAACAGCCCATAAGGGATCATTTCTCCTCAAACTAAGGAGCTCTATTCTCAGCTGAAGATGATCTTGATGCCTGAATGAAGGTCCTTAGAGAACCATGCTCAATGAACTGGAAGACAACACAGAATTTGTGTTACAAGCTCACAAACACTTAGTCAACCCAGCTGATCTACTTTCTTCCCTCCTGGCAAACCCGATGCCAACCGGCTGCAACAGAATTAATAAAATCCCACCCCCTGTTTGAAACTGAATTCAAGCTGCTGAGGTTAGGAATTCACAAGTGCTCCATCTAACTCTTACCCTTGTCCGTGTCATGTTGTACTGGATGGTTCTGATCACAACCAGTATCAGAAGACTTCCAAGTGAGATCTCTGTTAGGACACGCTCAGCATACCAAGTGATATTTTTCAATATCTGCAAAAGAAAAAAAATAAAAGAAGAAGGCTCTTCAGCACCTAGGTCTGAACAAAAACATAGGAAGCTGTCTGGAATCTCACATTCCTTAAGACATGAAAATGAGTTTCCAGTCTCAAACGTGAATTAATTTTTGTACTACAAAGCATAATTGACACAAAATTTAACAAAAAAAAAAAAAAAGAAGTCAGACCTCTGCAGCATTATCACCTAGTAGATCTCATCAACCTTCAGTCATATGGAAACACACCAAGTGTAGAAAGATGACTACATTTGGCACTTTGTTAATTTCTGTGCTCTGTGCCATCACAGTCATATACTCATTTTGATCTTACCCTTTACACTTTATAAAGCCTCCATTTACACCCAAGACACCTGAATAATTCTGCCATTGCCTTGCCATTTTCCCTCTTCCCTGGCTGGGCAAGAGGCAGCACACAGGAGCCCTGACTGACACACTGAAGGTCAGGGGCAGATCAACAGTGTGCTGACTTCACACTGAAGCTTTTTCTTTCAAAAGTATGAAGTCTCTTCCCCTAATATTTAGAGAAAGTCATCAGCTTTCGTATCTTTCACTGCCCTCCACTGTCAGGGTGGATGAAGTTAACCACCATTTCCAAGTTCACTGCAGTAGGAGAATCAATCCACTCTTTCCTTGTACTCAGCCAACCTACATGGAGGAAACACATGTGCCCAACACCCTGCCTTGAAGGACTGGTAAAAATGACTCAACAGGAACTCTCCTAAAAACATGGAAAAGATCCTCTATAAATTCAGGGTTATTCTTGGTCAAAACATAAATATGCTTAACAAGGACTACTGCACACAAAGCTATTGCTCTTTGCAACTTCAGAGAGAGAAGAGAGATTGCAGGAGAGCTGCACAGGCACTGGGGACAAGGCCTGCAGGGACAGCACACAGGCAATGGCTGCCAGTGCCAGAGGGCAGGCACAGATGGGATCTTGGGCAGGAATTGCTGTGGCTGAGGGTGGGCAGGCCCTGGCACAGGGTGCCCAGAGCAGCTGGGGCTGCCCCTGCATCCCTGGCAGTGTCCAGGGCCAGGCTGGACATTGGGGCTGGGAGCAGCCTGGGACAGTGGGAGGTGACCCTGCACATGGCAGGGGGTGGAACCCCAAGATGAACTTTAAGGTCCCTTCCAACCCAAACCACCCTGTAAGTCTGTACCTCTAGAAGCTCCTTCACAAGAGACATTTAAAATAGGATCCTTACTGTGATTTATGTTAATTGGTAATTTGATAAAGTTTGAGATATAAAAATAATTATTTTATTACATATGAAGAGACAAAATAAAAATTCAAATCCTTGAGATACACTTTAAATAAGTTTTTTAAAAGCAACTCCATCATCACGTGCTGCAGAGTATCTGGCTCTTAGTCAGCACCTTCCTATTTCCCACAAGGAAGCTAAAAAGGAGCCTGTGACTGTAACCTATAGATGGAAAAATCACTATTTCATGGCAAAAGCGACAAAACAGGCTGAGGTGTAGTGGTTGATGGCAAACACCTTTTGCTAAAAGGGTCAAAAAATCAGAATAGGGGGAAGATGGTTAGACTTGAGAGGTATTTATGGGGAGAATGGTCAAGACTGAGGAAAGAATAGGAAACATGAAATCACTACAAGAAAGGTTTCCACAAATAGCAGGCGATGAGTGGATGCGGAAACCAGTATAATTTCTGGTTATAACAAGTCACTAATACTATTTTAAGACAAAGTGATGATAGTACAAATGAAAACAAGTCATCCAAGCAGTTTCAGTAAACAAGGATAACTAGTTGGGATGAACAACATGGGTGATTAACAGGAAATGCCTGAAAGACAAAGCAAAATACACACATATTTTCACAAAAAAAGGCAACTGAAAATTTATAAAGCTGCTAGTGCAAGTAATTAATGAATCACACGTATGAACTTCACTACAAGAACATACTCTGCTAGTGGAGAACTTGATCATCCCAAGGCTGCTAAGCATAAACATATGGTAAGAGATAGCAAGTTCATGGGTTACTTCACAAATGCAAAATGCTAAAATAAGTGTAGACATTCATCCTGGTTGCCTTAATTGTAATTTCTCAATAACAGCTTATACTACGTGAAGATACCTGTTCTCAAGTGAAGACTTTATATAAAGAAATAAATTAACCACTTTTACAAATATCTCAAGCAAATATCTGAAGCTCAGCACTGGAACCTTCCTGAAAAAAAATATATTATATGTTATTTGAAGAGTACAGTATATGATCATTAAATAATGGTTAGTCTCAGTAATACATAAATATAGCAGGGATAAGTTGTGGTTGCATGCTTCATTTCCTGACTTTTAAATGCTTATTGAAAATTTAACAGACTTTTGAAAAAACAAAATACAGCTATGCAAAGGGGTAGTATAAAATACTATTTGTTTTGACATGACACACAATGTAAATTGAAACCAATAGTCCATAAAGGGACATATTTCCTGACAATTATTGAAGAAATAATTTTACTCAATTTTCTCTGAAACGATACCCAAGAGTTTGTTGGCTTTTTTTTTCCCTCTTAGACAAAATACACTTATCCTGGCCAAAAATCCATCAACTTAACTGATTAAGTTTCTAATAAGTTACTTTTTGTAGTCTCTGATTTATGAGCAAAATAGCAAAGCAATCTCCTCCCACAAATAAAACAATCCCCATGTTTCCTCCCCTTCTCTTTGGTGCTATTTTGTGGGGCACATCCCTGCACTTCACCAAACTAAGTGGAATTTCATGATTCACTCTATGTTGGAACTGAGAGCAGATTCTATCATGTGCTCTCCCACAGGGTGTCCCAGTGGGACAAGTGGAATGGGACTGGGACAAGTAGTCTCAAGCAATGCCTTGAGCCCTCCAACATCTCCAAACACATCTTTCTCATCTACCCAAAGGTCTCTGTCGTATATAGAAGCCATCACCCTTCCTGTTTTCCCTCCCTGTAGCTTATTCCCACCATGTCACCCTCCCAGACCCCATTCCTTCTCAGCTCTTTCTTTTACCTGCCTCCACTCCCCCCCTCGTACACCTTATCCTCACAGAACCACAGAATGGTTTGTGTTAGAAGGGACTTTAAAGCTCAACCCACCTTCCACTGTCCCAGGCTGCTCCAAGCCCTGTCCAGCCTGGCCTTGGACACTGCCAGGGATGCAGGGACAGCCACAGCTGCTCTGGGCACCCTGTGCCAGGGCCTCATCATCTTCACAGGGAAGAATTTCTTCCCAAAATCCCATCTAACCCTGCCTTCAGCCAGGATGAAGCCTCTCTCCTTTGTCCTATTCTGCCCATCCCAGCCTCTCACCAAAAAGAAGCCTGACTTCACCTTCCTCAGTGTTTTGTCACTCTGTTGCTATCCTGCCTCTTTACTCATTTCTCTTAGCATCCCAAAATCTTACCTACTTCTTGTTTTGTTTTAACTCTTGTCCCTCTCCCCTACTGCACCATCCCAAGCTGCACGTACAGACAGTCCCAGCCTGTTTCAAATGTTTCCCAACTGCTGTCACACCAGGGCTCCCATTGTTACACATTTTCTTCAACGTGTGGCTGTGGCACTCGGGGACATGGCTCATTGCTGGCCTTGGCAGTGCTGGGGAGTGGTTGGGCTCCATGGCATTGCTGGGCTGTTTCAAGCCAAACGGTTCTCTGGGGTCCCAAGCCCCACCAAGCAGCAGCAGAAACATCCCACGGGAGCTGGGAGCTGCACTTGCACAGGCTGCAGCTCGTCCCTGCCTATCTCAGCTGATAACATGATCCCCGGGCTCGGGAGGATGCACACAGCCCAGATGGCTCTGGGAGCAGCAAAATGAGAATATTCAGTTTGCACAGACGTCAGGCCACCTCCGGCTGCGTCTCTGCTGCGCAGATGGAAACAGACTGCTCCCCGTGCCCAGAGACTGATAATTTGGTCACATTTAGTCATATTATCAGCAGCAGAGCCCTGGCACAAAGGCCACCTGCCAAATCTCAGATTCCTAATGCAAAACATGAAGTTACCAGGGCTCCTTATGTAACACGTTGACAGATGTAAGCATGGACAAAGACATGTTAATGCTCCACTCTTGCCCCAGGAACCTTCAGTGGTTCTCTCTGAAACTCTGAAAACACCAACCTGGGAAAAATGACAGCTGCTGAGATAACTATTCCTTGAAATAGTACACTACTCTTAAAAAATTCGATAAATTCACAGTTATAAAGTTACATACCAGAACCTGTAAACTCTCCTCCACACAGAGGAAGGCAGCCTGAGCTGGCAGGCAGTGAAATGACTATTTCAAAAACAACAGCAGCAACCACCACCATCCATTCAGAGTTTCAGAGGCATGAAGCATGAAAATATCTTAAATTTCAAAATCATCTACCTGGAACAAATGCTCCCACTGATCACTGATCACTGATCCACTCATTGCTTTACAGTTAACATCAAAAAGAGAAAAAAGAAAAAGCTTAGTCCTGGGGTGGTCTTGCAAGAATAATTTTAAAAAGAAATTAAAATGTTTTGATTAATTTTTTCTTTTGAATACCAGGCACTTGGATAGTTCCCACTCAAGAAGCACAAACTGCAAAGAGCAGGAGCTCAGTGCTACATATACCAAGCAGTGAGATTCTCAGTTTCCCACAATTTTGCTTGTGAGATATTTTTTTACACACTAAAAATAAACACAGCTAAATCGTGATTTACAGTCTATCACCCTTTACTACAGCATAAAGTGCTACAGTAGCACAATAAGGTTGCTGCTACATAAAATACCCTATGACGTTATTTTGATGTCTGGTGTAATTTTATTTAGAATTTCAGAAATCAGAGACAAAAGATCACCAATACTTGTCCCTCTGGGGAATTCTTACCTTTACTTGTTTACTCTGGTATTATAATTATTGTTATTATTAGTGAAAGAAATTGAGTTCTGTGTGGTCACAGTGACCCAACTGCATTAAACCAATTGCAGGAACAACACCTATGATTTTGACCATATTTTCCAGGCAGTTAAGACCACACTTATTTTAAATAAAAAATGCTTCAGCATCCTACAGCAGTCAAAAAGAGTTTCTGTGGTTTCCTGAGCTCCTTACCAGTTGGTATAATCACCAGATTTATAAAACTTTGCTTACTAAAATTAATCCTAAAAATCAATAAATAAATGTGGGTTAAATGCCACAAAGGAAAATAGCCCATAAATGAACTGTACAGTCATGGTTCTTTTAAGAACAGTACACAGGATACACAGCAGAGAGGAAAACAGGTTGATCTAAAATACATCACATCTTTTTTCTTCATTTTTTTACCCAAGTGATGGAGGAAAAAAATAATTCTGCTGTAACTGTTAAGATTTGGTATGTATTTGCATGCTTGAGGTTTATGAAACTGCTGCTAGATGCTTACATTTAACAGAAAGGCCTACTTAGATTTTCTGACTCCTATCATTTTGCAGACCTGTAATATCCTCTTTAGGCTTTAGGATAGGTGGAGTCAATATTTAAGAAAGTATGAAATTAATTTTGTACTTAATACCAGAGCTTTTGAACAATAACTTGCACATTCATAACTGAAAACATCTCTTTAATTAATTCAAAGATATGGGTGAGTGGAATGGATTTATAAGTATGGCTCTGAATCATTTTTTTTCCCTTACACTTATTTCCCTCCTTGGGATCTGCAGGAATGTGTAGGAGGCCTGGAGGCTCATGCACCTCACAGCCACCTCTCACTATCCACCTAAGAACCAAATCCAGAAAAACTGTGGCCACACAGCACCATTAACAAAAGGAACCAGGCACTACAGAGCAAGAAAACACAACCACAGAGGAAAAGAAAGAAGCAGTTACTGAGCATCTGAAGT
>VZTB01008686.1:98611-119595 GCA_013397245.1 Thryothorus ludovicianus | reverse complement strand
AAAAAAAAAAAAAAGTGAAGGAAATGGAAGAAGCAAAGGCACGACTGAAAAAGAGATCAGTGCAGGGTAAAAGGAGCAAGGTGGGGTTTGTGTTTTTATTAAGATAGAAGTAGCAAACCAATATCCACATTGCAAGCAAACACTACAACTCTCTTGGCAGGGTTAGCTGAAAGGCAGGATAAACCGGACAAGAAAACTTGATTTATGTTTTCATTCCACAGCTGGATCCTCGTTAAGGAATTTTAGGGAAATCTTCCACTTGTACTCATCCAGTAAGGAATTTATTGAAGGACCGTGTGTAAGGCCTCTAAAATGAACGATGGGAGATAGGGGAAGAGACTGAGGCAGGAATGACACCTTGTCTGCTGAATTCCAGCCCTAAACAAGCCCAGATCATGAGAGAGGATAAATGATTCAGTGACATGGAACCCAAAAATACACATCATACACGTACGCCTCTGGTGCACACGTACAGGTTCAAGGCACACAAAGCTGAAGGCAGGAAAAAGCTTCAAGAAAATATTCCAGTCATCTGCATAGTTACTATATGTGCACCTAAAAGCTGCTTCCAAAAGGTATTCCCAGGAAACTACATTTAAATAAACTCTTCCTGCTTTCTACACACAGAGCTATACTAAATAATCTGAAATTTCAAAAAAAAAAAATACTGTAAGTCCCTACTGCTTGGCACAAAGAAAAAATGCCAGCTCCCTCCAAAATAGGATGGAAATTCATCTGGGAGAGAATTCTGTTTCTGTTCTTGAAACTTGCTTTCAGCATTTTGCATTTCAATAATTTCACAAAGACAATAATTTCCCCAAAAGAGAATTTCTGTGTCCCAGTCAAAAAATTTAAATTCAATCAGTGCAAATATCTCATGCAGTATCACAGTTTTAGAAGCTGGGAAACTACGACATAATTGTCCAAGGTATTCTCCTGCACAGATGGTCAAGGCCCATCAAAGCTAGTAAAAATTTGGATCCTGTTATAACATAAAATAGAAATTAATCTAACAGAGAGACAGAAAAAGAAGTGCCAAGTAAGGAAGTAACATTTAGTATGGAAAATACAACTCCAGCTAACGGCTGCATCAAACTAGCTAAGCAAAGTTTTTCAAGAAAAATAAAAAACGTTTCCTGTTTTTTTTCCTCTCTTCTAGGCCCTTCACTTCCATGGCAAACATTCAGCACCTTTGAGGCAGCCTGCCCGGCTATTACTAGGCTAATTTGTATCAGGGAACACCAAAAAAGACAGATTTGCAGCAATTTCTCTACAGGAGGGAGCGTGTTTGTTCATTTCACTTGGGAAAAGTTTTGAAATCAGTCTTCAGGTTCCTTCTTCTTACAAAAGAAAGATGTATATGCCATCAAATTTGGATGAGCTCATACAGCCTCTGCTGAGGGAACAGATTTGCCAATGTATCTTCTTAGAAGTAAATATTTAGATAATTTTTAGAGCTGAAGGATTATTTACCAAAACAGCAACTCACCACTTCATGAATGGATCGATTGAAGCCATCGTCCTCTGTAAGGATCAGCAAAATGATAAGGGCCATGTAAACATGGTGTGAATTCCTTTCTTCAACGTGATACAGAATTTCAAGAATTGGCAGAACCTTTAAGGAAGGAAAAATGTGTGTATTAGTTTAGTCTTCAAATACCTCAGACACTAAACAGAGGAGGCTCTAAAGGTCCCAGGTATTGCCCTGCCCTTGACAATTCAGACCAATTCCTCCCTCTTGAAACAACCACCCCTGAGCAGTGACATACAGTGTCTCACAAGAGAGTCTAAACAAGTGCTTTCTTGTGGTGAGAAAAGGAATTTCAACCCGTAATAAATGAGATTCCCAGCCATACCAGCTACCATAATCTCCAAACGCTTCAGTACTCCTCTCTACACTACGGGGAAAAGGGAATTGCTAGACAAAATTTTCACCAGTCCAAGCAGGAAAACAGTTGTGTCTACCCATCTGTGCTATGACAAGCCTGATCTGAAAAGCCTTTCCTCATCAAACCTAGCCAAGCACGTTGAAGCTGAGGTGAACAGAGGCATTTTGAGACATGTAAGTTAAATCCCATTTTGCTGTGTGAAGATAATACCAGAAAAAAACAAAACTAGTTTGGGTTGAGTTAAGACTAGAAGAGGCCTGTTTTTCCAATTTTAGATAATATGCAGCCAAAGAGAACTGACTGATCATTATGATTAGAGTTCAGCCCAAGGTCTTGCAACATTTCCACCAGGATGAACAGCTTAAGCCAAAGCCTTGCAATAATAACGAAAATGAGATTTCATTGCAACAGCAAGCATACCTGAATGCTAGTCTAAAGTTAATCCAGATGCAAACGTCGTCTCTCCACCAAATGAAAATTAGCTTTTTACTGGCTCAGTACAACGTGGCTTCCCTGGGCTGCAGAAATAGGCCGAANAAAACAGGCCAAATGCAGCTGGATGAATCATGTGAAACTTATTCTGGTGAGCAGCCAGGACACCAAGTGCTTCACAAGCCTCTGAAGTTACCAAAATGTTCTCTTACAATCAAGCATCCTCGAAACAGTTGGGACATACTAAACCAGTTTCTATTAGAATGAAATGAGATTGATGTAAACGCTGCAGGCCACAAAACCTTTTGACACGTGCTTTGCTCAGGGTAAAGACAAGACAACAACAGAAGGAGAGGGAGAATATACTTGCAGTAATATTTTTAATAATATTAGGTAAATATTAAAATAAAATATTTTTTAATTACTCATTGCTAGCATCCTTCCCTTGCCATTTCAAAGGATCCTTCAGAAACCTCTCTCCCAGTGGGAACTAGACTACCATCTTTGTGTTTTCTGAATATCAGTCTTGAATAAAGACCAGGTTTTCCCTAGAAGTTATACAGAAAAAAAAAATTGTCCTTTTTCTTGGATGGGGAGAAAGAGAGACAAATATCACTGCTTTAGTCCATTATTCAAATTGTTTCCATCTCCAACACTTGCATGTAGCTTTACACTGTAAAAGCTCTGTTATTTCCAAGTCCAAGAGTTACTATAATAAGCTGGATAGAGCTGGAAGCAACATAACACTAACGAAAAATTGCATTTATAACTGGCCTTTGCAGGGAGAACAACCAAAGCCTTGCTGAAGGTAACCATTGGAACAACCTCTTAGATTTCTAGACAGATCCCAGATGGAAGGACAGAACGGTTTGGGTTGGAAGGGACCTTTAAAGATAACTATGATTCAGTCTGGTTGTGTTTAAACCATACAAACCACTCTGGCAAAACATATTTCTTCACAACGGCCCAAAATATCTCTTCTGTCTACACTCATTAATACTAACTGCAACTGAAAAAGTCCATTCATGTTCTCAAGTGCTCCAAGCCCTATAAGTGTGTTGCTACAACTACATTTAAAAATACATGATATTGAGACACAGCAGCCATTGCCCTACAAGCCAGTATGTGACAGTGCTGTAACTAAAGCTCCATGCTTGCTACTGAAGAGCAATCTGGCACTCCAAATCATGGCAATCAGTCCTCCTGCCCCAAACAAACCTCTGTTGCTTCCAAAACCTCCACACCTTTGGCCATGCTTCCCTTTCTGCTCCTCTTTCAGGCTTTGTGCTGTCTACATGCTGGACAAAACTCAGGGAGGCAAATGGCAACTTAATTCTCTCTTATTTGACATTTCCAGATGGAACCAGGAACAATTTCATATATTTTCCATAGTCCTTCCTCCTTACAACACTTCTTCCTTTGTATATTGATTGCTGAGGTGCACACACACCTTTAGACAAGAATTACAGTTCTCAAAAACTAGTTAACAAGCCACCACTTCTATAAAAAAGTTACAATATAAGATTCAATTAAAATTCTAATCATATGAAAATGTAAAATTGGAGACACTCTGGGAGATGCCTGGGAGGAGTCTTGGGTGGAACCTGAAGGGGACAGTTTTCCTCAAAAGAGGAAGACTTTTAAGTAGTTTCCTTGGAAAAGTCCAGGGCTGAAACCTGAGTCAGAGGTCTCTGAAGGGTTCAAAGAACCCTGGGAGGTGCCTGGAAGGAGTCTGAACTGAATTTTGGAAGTGAGATCTGCTATTCAAAGAGGAAGAAGATCTCAGCTATCTTCTCTGAAGGAGTCCAGGGCTGCTGCCTGGGATCTCAGGTGTCTCAAGTAAAGGTAGAAACTGCAGGAGATTCCTGGGAGGAGTCTCAGGAGGATTCCAGAAGAGAGAGATTCCTCCAAAAGAGAAGAATCCTCTCAGTTAGCATTTTAATTACATTAAAATTTATCTAGACTTTCAGCCAAAACACATTTCTACACTTCTATGCTACATACATAATTAAAAGTTTTATACCTATCTTCTTACATACATAATGACTTTTATCCAACCCTATATTGAGAAGAGAGCCACCACTTCTTTTGTGTTGCTGACCCTTTTCTCACAAACATCACACTACCTTTACTAACAGTTCTCCCTCAGGAGCAGCTTCTAACTGGCAAGAAACAGCCACCATTAAAAAGTTACTTTTAATCCCCAAAACAAGTGGCAGGTAAAAACAGACACTGAAAATTGCAGGTGCTATATCCAGTCCAAAGTTGTAAAGTTTAAAAATAGATTGTCTTTAGTAATCAACAAAATACAAGCAGCAACCTGCTTAAGACAAATTTATACAGCAGGAAAAAATATTGCTGTAGCATCAGCTGATATAAATACATCATCATGGATGTTATTTCATTCCAGTCATGTTGAGCAGCAACAAAATCTCAACTCAGCAGCCAAAGCAAACACATCCAATAGCTCATTTCTTACACACAGATATCTCACTGGTATATTTACTTGCAATGCTGGTGCTAATTGCTCTTTCAAACAGAAGAAGGCTCAACAGTCTCACAGACCAGAACACTATGCTTATCAAAACATGTGCTAACTGCCTTCTATTTCACCTGTCCCACCACTTTCTGGGGGATCCCTGCAAGCACTTTGAAAAGGATAGCCAAATACTAGATGTAAACTTCTCTAACAGAAGATTAGAGATCCAGTTATTTTAAAATATGAAGTTGTGAAGGACACACGAAGATCCTATTCATTTCACCATTTCAATAAGAGCAAGAAAGGTTCTTTATTAACAATAAAACACAAAGCCCAACAGAAGGTGAAGGTATTTAGCTATAACTGGTAGAGGGAGATTCATACAAATGAGGAAGGGAGCTGAGACAGTATCTGTTACACCAGCTAAGAAAAACAAACTGTTCTAATTTACAAGTTAAACTGAAGTTGAAAAAGAGCAGAGACACATTTCAAAAATCCTCATGAAATGCTACAGAGCACCTTCTGGTGATGCTTCCTGGGCACAGAAAGGGAGACAAATTAAAACAGCGGAAAACACAACATATGGGATGCACTGAGTGCAGTGGAATGGGAACAACCTGCAAAACCCCCTAAAGTTTAAGATGAGCTCAGAGCTGCCTGTGTTCATGATCTCACACAGCACCTATGTACCTTATGCCTCATTCACCCGACTGCCTCTGGATAAAGAGATCACTGATTTACATCACATGCCTCCAAAAGTCCTCCACCCCCAGCCAAAGACCATTTTGACTCTGAATTAATGACCTTATGTTTTTCTCCCATATCTCTGGATGGTAGGAATCAACCTGCAGGCTTTAGCTCTTACCATCCCTCTCTGAAAGTGGGGATTCCTGTTTTTCCAAGGATTCCCCTTTAGGAAGACACATACACATCCTGATACTACCCAGCCTCTTCTCTGACCAGTCAGAGTTAGTTTCTTAGGCCTCTCATGGTGTTATTGCTAATTTTAAAGCAAAAAAAGCTCCCATGCTTCTCAACACTGATCCATTTTTCAGTAGTCTGTAACTATTTTATGAAGTCTGGAACCTGAACAGCACACAGTGTATCAGCACCACTCTTGCCATACAGGATAGGACAGCCAGCTCCAGTACCCAAATCCATTTATCTCACTTTCTGAGACTGAATTACCCTTTTTCACCACAGGGCTGTAGTTAGGAGGTCATAATTTCTTTGCCCAGTAGCTCTCCCAGCCCTCCCAATGCTTTTTAGGTTTGGCTCAGCCTGCCTTACTGAGTAATTAAAAGTGCTCTTCTCAGTTGGTTGCTGTTAATCCTTATCTACTGGCCCAATGAAAACAAGAGGATTGGACAAAGATGTCAGTAACTTGTCAGTAGAGATCACAAAGAAGCAGCACAAAGAGAAAAATAAGGGCAGTTTCAAATGTTGGTATTGAAAACAAACATCAAAACACCCACAAAAACATACTGTTGACTTTGCAGTAATGCCTTTATGAATTTTTTCAGCTTCTCCCATGAAGTGTTTAAAGCTGCTGATAATTTCTGGGATTTTCTGATATTTTTTTTTAGGTGATAATATATGAAAATATCCTACACTGCAGAGCATCTGAGTACCTGTATCTTGACTTGTTTTGACAGATGCACCACACTGTTCTCTGGAAGATTAACAGTGTACCACATATCAAAACAATGCACACACCTAATATTTACTTTTCTAGAGCAATTTGGGATAGTGGAAGGCACAGGGTGTCGGAACAAGGTGGGTTTTAAGGTCCCTTCCAACCCAAACCATTCTGGGATTCTATTCCATGATTCTAAAGACACAGCAAATTGTTATGGTTAGCAGCTGTTAACTTGTCATATCACACACTAGCAGCCCCAAAAATTATACATGACCATTTGTTCACGGAATTCATGCAAAATGACTCAGCCCTTGCCTACATAATCTGCAGTGGACACAAGAGTTCAGTTTTGAATCAATTCAGTCTCAGCCATCTCACCCCAGTTTGCCAACAGTGGCGTCTATCAACTCCGATTTTAGCAATACATCTGCTAGAACTTGGACTGAAACCAAACTCACTCCATATCTGCCATCAAACAGGCAAGGGATCTAATTACCTGGCAAGATTTCAAATATTAAAATGGAAAGGGTCCTCTATTCTGTTACCAATTCCCCTAGACAGCCATTATCTTATTAAAGGAATGCTTTTTAATAAGTAAGATTTGTTAAAGTGGTTTGTGACATTACTAAAGTGGGGAGCATAAGCTAATTTATAACCTACAAAAACCATACCAGGTGTCTGCTATATTGGCCATTAACCACAATCCCATTTAAGCAGCTAAAAAGGCACTACAGTTGTATTTCTAGAAAATCTGTGAGCTGCTCCTTGAGGAGTTTCAGTCTTAGGTCAACCCTGTAAGACATTTGGCATGTTAGAACCAGTTACAGCTCATTTTGTTAACTGTTACTCCTGAAAGCACAGAGTAAGCCTGTGCAACTTTTTGGCCTGATTACCCAAAAGAGATAAATAAAATAATGAATAGAATGATATCTGCTACCAGTTTCTCTATACCATGATCAGAAGTGGGTTTGACCTGGGTGATGACAGTGGCACAGAGAAAGAGGGAATCCAAGATGCTCTTGTAACTTTTCCACTACCACCCTTGACCGCAGTGATGTTTTCAGCATCACGCTCCTGAGATGTTGCAAAAAAATTGAGTTAAATGAGCTAGAATTGGTGAATGAGTGATCCAGAACCTACTGCTCCCACTGCAGGTCAGAGGCCACTGGCAGCTGCTGACACCCAAGCTTGCAGGGCCAATCCCTCGTGATGAGAATAAAGGGGGCAGAGCAAGACTCACCAGATTTTCTATGTCTGTCCGTGCCAACACGTAGGTCCGCACGTTGCTGTTCTGATGCAGAAGCATGTACAAGAGAAGAGTGGCTTGATCAGATTTCTGCTGCTCACATAAAGCTGTGTATAAACTGTTAAAGTTAATCTGGAAAGCGTGCGGATTTGATGACGAAAAAGCAGTGTTATCTGAAATAAAGAAATAAAAGAAAATCTTTAACAAATATATTTATCATTCAGTTTTTTGTTAATTGCATAAAATCTCTGGGAGAAGTATTTAATACAAAAATCACCTCTGATTCTTATCACCAATGGTAATAAACCATAATAGAGTCTCACAAAGCTTCAGTTGTGCCAAAAAGCTGAGGTTGCCCTCCCATATGAGCTTGAGTAAGACGCCAGTACCTGCACAAAACATTACCTTTTTTCATAAAACAACTTTGTCCCTCCATATGGCTTCTACTGCTAAGAAGGAATGTGATCCCAGGAACTGCTGGAAGGGGGGCAGCCACAAGGTCTTCTCTGGAACCAGTATATCAACGATTAACCTCCAAACCCTTCACATCAAACTTATAGGTTTAGTTCTCTGGCATTAAGGCAGAGTTTCTCCCATCCATCCCTTTCTTGGAATGAAGGGTGGATGTGCAAAGGTCAAGATTACTGTGATATCTCAGTAAAATATATGTGTCAGGACTTTGGAGGTGTGTGGTGGGGAGTTTGGTGTGTTAAGTGATGTAAAACATCACAAGACATTGTCTGACATCCCTCAAAGTAACAGCAGTTTGTTCATTATCACAATATACTCTGCTTCCAGGGCTGGAAGCAAAAATAAAACAAATTTCTATTCACAGAATCTTTACCAGCTTCAATAAAAACGTCCATCTGCACAGATCTCAAAGGTCTAGAAATTCCCTGTGGAAACAGAAAAGGCTAGTACTTACAGGGGGGCTTTTGAAGAAGATGGAGAATGAGAGAATTCCCATGGGCAAATAGCCATAGGACAAGGGGAAAGGGTTTTAAACTGAGAGAGAAGACATTTAGATGAGAGATCAGGAAGAAATTCTTCCCTGTGAGGGTGGGCAGGCCCCTGGCACAGGGTGCCCAGAGCAGCTGGGGCTGCCCCTGCATCCCTGGCAGTGTCCAGGGCCAGGCTGGACATTGGGGCTGGGAGTAATCTGGGATAGTGGAAGATGCCCTGCCAAGGCAAAGAGTTGAAACTGAGTGATCTTGAAGGTCCCTTCCAACCCAAACCACACTGTGGTTCTATGATTTTAAGCCCATATTCTTATTGAAGTTTGCTAAGTAGCTCTCAGCACAGAAGAGCATGGCAGTCATCACATATTTTGAACAACATTTCCACCCACTTTGGATGGAAAAAGTGCTTGGAATTGCCGCAGGAGCCCTGCAGGAGCCCTGGCTGCCATTGGTTTTGTGGGGCCCAGCAGACAGCGTGCCGGGGAGCCACCATTCCTCTTGGCCAGGGCAAGGGGGGACAGCTCCAGCCATTGAGCTGGAGGCAGCAGGAGGCCCTGGAGCAAACAGGACTCCTGCCTGCACGAGCTGGGAACCACACGGAGACGCAGCCCCATGGAGATGGAAACCCAGCCTGTCCCAAAACCGCGCACCCGTGGGCGCAGCAGAGGCTCCAACCTGGCCTTCCTCAACCCCTGACCATGACTGTGGATGGTTTAAAACCTCCCTGCTTTGGGCAGGAAATTCCCTTCAGGAGGGAAAACCTGGATGTAGACAGCAAAATCAGAGCAATTCAGTCCTTGGTGCCACAGGTCGTTAGCTGAGAAGCTCCCCTTGGCTTTGCAGCTTTGCCTCTGTGGATGTGTAAGCTGTGCCAACTGGGATTTATAGCATTTCACTATCAGTTTTATTAAAGGATACTAAAAAGCCCAGTAAAATAAAAATCTAAACAGAATTAAAGAAGCTTACCAGCATATCCTGTATTATTCTGCAGAACATTAAACTGATCAACAGAAAAATTAAACTATTCTAGAGCATGTACAAACAAAACCCCTATCCTGAATTCTCCTAGTTTTGTCCCAATTAAATTATAGAAATTATTTTAACAAAAATGCCAATTTTCCTTTTATAGTATATATTATGACAGCAACCAGCCTCTTTTTTTCACATTACTTTCCTCTGACAAACCCATTAGAATGTTCACAGAAATTAAATTTAAGCTCAATTATGAGTATCGCTAGTGGGAACAAGTTTCTGGGAAACAATAAGTCATTCTATCAACATACACATGCAGAGAAAATACAGTTTTTCATGCTAGATTTGACACAAAATAAGTTCTTCCAAAATTTTATAATGATATATGTATAGTGCACTTTAATGAAATACAGTTCTGGCTGCTGATGGCATGAAACAAAGTCAACCAAAATGGGACATTAAAGAAGCTTGCAGCTAAAGACAGAACAAAACAAAAGCTTTATCAACAATTTGATCTCAACCACCTGTAAATGGTCTCCAATAAATCAAAGAAGCACGTTAGGACCCAGAATTCTTCTTATAAGAACAATCCTCCACCTTTACAACCCAATAAATTTTCCTAGGTAATGGTGAATTAATTTAGAGCTCAACCTGGTTAAAACTTAATGGATAAAGGAGCACAAAAACTCCCCAGAATAAAGTGCATAACTCAGGATATGACTGTGGCTTCACAGGTTGTCACACAGCTCCTGAGCTGTGTGCACGGTGCCAACCTGCACAAAGCCAATGAAAGGTAAAACCACATGGCTGAGACTCAGAGATTTAAGGACAGATAAAGTACACATGGAAAATGGTGGAGTCCCCATCCCTGCAGGGATTTAAAAGCTGTGTGGACATGGCATTTGGAGACATGGGGTAGTGGTGGCCTTGGCAGTGTTGGGGAAGGCTGCACTTGGAGGGCTTTTCAACAGAAATGATCCTGTGATTCTGTGACAGGCACAGACTCAGCTATCTAGCACAGGCTGTGTTAGGGCATTCCCATGTCCCAAACAAGACCCTCTGTGAGCCAGTGCCACATGGCACCTGCAGTTACCTGACACAGACTGGAACCTGCCTTCTCAAAATCCAGACAGGCACCAAAACAACTCTGAAACCTCCCATACATACAAAACCTCCCATACATACAAAAAAATGTTTATGTTAAACATTTCTTTTCTTATATTTGAAATACAAGAATACAGTCAGCAAACCCAGGTAGTAATTTAATTATTTATCCTCTCTCTAAGGACCATGACTCCAGGACAGAAAGTTTTTACGAATTTTTAGGGGACCCCACAGAGTCTTGGATAACCAATCTATTTAGATGTTAGTTTTATCTATATCTTATGAAATTATAGAATCACAGAATCATCAAGGTCAGCAGAAACCCTTCCTTCTAGTCCAGGAAGTAAATGGGACCAGGATTACAAAGGTTTCTAGTATTTCTTAAGTCAGAAGGATAAAGTATCCTCCCTCTATTTCCACCATAAGTTCCAGCAGCTGAGAACTCCACCTCAAAACTCCCAGATAAAAAAGCATTACTGCTGGTCTTCCATGGGTGTGGGGAAGGACAACAAATCTTGGAAAGAGAACCTCTAAGCAATCACAGCATCTTAAAACTGCATTTCATCAGTTCAGGCTCAGAATCAAGAAGAGATACAGACCTTGTGTGTTCTTGAAGGACATGATGGCTTGCCTGTAGGGGTTCGGGGTGTCGGGGGCGTCCGTCAGGTTGGCCAGGACCAGCAGCAGCAGCAGGCTCTGGCTGGCCAGAGGGGAGCTCTGCTCCAGCTGCGCCGACGCCTTGCTGCCCACCCCACCGAGGGTGAACACTGTCCACAGGCCAGCTGCAGAGAGAAAACAACAAATAACAGCTCTGGTCATACTTTAATAAACAAGGCTATTTTAGAGAATAGGTGTAGATTAGATATTGGAACAAAATCCTTCCCTGTGAGGGTGGGCAGGCCCTGGCACAGCTGTGGCTGCCCCTGCATCCCTGGCAGTGTCCAGGGCCAGGCTGGACACTGGGGCTGGGAGCAGCCTGGGACAGTGGAAGGTGTCCCTGCCATGACAGGGGTGGCACTGGATGAGCTTTGAGTCACCTGCAGCCAAACTATTCTCTGATTCCACAATTGTACGTTGTGCATGTACAGCTCCAGTAGTGAGGCATAATGTATGAAGCCAATGTCATGTCCCCAAAGGCTGCTTGAAAAAACTCACTATCACACTGCTTAAACTTTGATGAGTTGGCCTCAAATGCACAGTCATTTTCACACTTGCAGCACTAAAAAGAATTAACTCCTATACTAAACTACTACATTTGAAATTCCTGTTCCTCATTACAGCAGTGTTGGTAAAACCAAATGACCAGCTACATGTCCAAATAGTGATTAGGGGAGAAGGAGCATCAGACAAGGATTACAGCATTCCCCTCATCCCTCTCCAACAAGTCCAGTAGTCCTTATACCTTTGCTACTGCTCATGGGACTGTATTACAGTACTGGAAAAAACTAAGAAAAGCACCCAAACTGAAACAGAGATGCTGCAGACTCAGCATTATTGGAGCACAAAGTCAGAGGAAAGGACAAAACCTCTGTGGTTGTCACACCTGGGCTCTTGATACATTCATTCCAAGGGGATAAGAAATGGCCCCTCCCAGACAGACAGTATTAAATTCATCCACAAATGCCACCCTAGCAGCTCATTTTTTTGAGTGTATCTTGAAATTCTATGGCAGAGATTAAGCATTTCATCAAATTACTCATTTAACAGGTCAAAGCTCTGAGCTATACAGGAAAAAAATAGTAAGTTCTACTTAAAAAAAGGTAAATCCTTATTTCTTCTTTTAATTAATGCCTAAATAAAAAATTAACTACAACACAGTTTCTTAAAGAAAACAGAAAAATTAAGAAAGTTTTGTTTCCAGTCTTCTAGTCTGCAAGATTCAAGGTGTAAATGATAAAGCTTGAAAGCCATTTGAATGCAAAACATTAAAGTATAACTGATTAAAAGAATTTCAAGTACTCTTAGCCCTACAAAATTTCGAGCTATCCAATGAGTATTTTTCTTCAAATGTAATTATACAGTCAGATTATGAAACAAACCAATGCTCCCTCATTAGGACAACTGCAGGGCAATTATTGCAATGTCATGGGCAAGGGGACTAATGCCACTCAGTGTTAAGCAGCTTGAGAGAGTTCTTATAATAAAAAGTACTGTAATTGCAGCCTTCTTAGGAAAAATTTCATGTTACATTAATAACCCTTTATTACCATGTTTTCCATCCACTGTTCTTATCAGAATAAATGATGCTGACCACAAAGTTTTTAAGCTCAAATGAGTTAACCAGAGAGGGAATCTACAAAGAAACTCTTCTAAAAACCCTGAAATAACCCTACATTTATCATCACAGGCTAAATAAATAAAAGTTCATCACATTTCCATTCTTAAACTTTAGTGTAGCTCTTGGTTTTGATTTTTTACTACCCCATCCTTCTGTGGCTGCCATCTACCATTACTACACCTTTCCTCAATGGTTAGGAAAAGAAGGATATGGCCAAAACACCAGTGATTAATTTGATTCTTCTAGCAGGGAGAACAAGGTCAGTATGTCAGAGAGAAAGCTGCACATTAATGTGTGACCCAAGTGACCTCCTGAAGTTCTCTCATGTGCTGGCAAGTCCTCCAGAAAACCAATCCCATGTAACAGGTTCATAACATTCCTTTCAGTTGCAAGGGCAGTGTTACATTAGGCATTAAGTACTGGCTGATGCTTTCAACACACTCAAGTTTAAAACATTTTGAAGGAAAATATTATTTCTGATCATAAATATCAGATTAAAATGCTAAACAGGTAAAGAGCCTGAGAGGACAGAGGATAGGAAGTTTCTAGCTATATGTACCAGTATGTTCACAATATCTGAAATATTACTTTGTTGAACCTAATTTTATATTTATGCATATTTCAAAATTACAAGACTATATTTAACTTTTTTAACACGCAAAACAAAGTAAATTATGCTGCACTCCCTTAGAAGCTTTCCTTAGTATATTCTTTTCAGATCTGAAGTTAATAGAAAACAGAAGAACAGACACTGATACAGTGTGGACAGAATAATATTTCAGATTCTGTTCCTCCAGAATACCACAGGAAAAAAAAAAAAAAGCCCAACAGAATAAAAGAAAGAAAATTCCATGTTTAAAAGGGATGAAGGCCAGGTTGGATGCGGCTTGGAGCAACCTGGGATAGTGGAAGGTGTCCCCACCCATGGCAGGGGGTGAAAGGAGGTGAACTTTGAAATCCTTTCCAACCCAAATCATTCTAGGATTCCATGATTCCATGAAAATTCATGTTTAAGCCAACAGAATAGCTGCAGATGGCTGCAACAATTGCCTAGCATCATTACAAGCACGAAGAGAAATTTGTCTAAATGCTTCAACATATAGATTGGATTTCTTTCACACTGAGTTTTTTTAATTTTACTTCTACCCTCTTTTCATTTTTTTTTAATATATCACAAGAGAAATACAAATTCCAGATGTTTTTGTAAAGCTTTCTACATCTCTGGGATATGGCAAAGATAAGCTAGGGTTCTCATAACTAAACCACTAAACTGTGATAAGGAGGGAAGGATGGATTGCCTAAAACAGCATCATGAAGCAAACTTCTTCTGAAGATCCACAAAATCTTGAAAAGGCTCTAGAGTACCAAATATTACATTTCTGGTCCCAGTTATAAGCCTGATGAAGTCAAGAATCCACAACCCTAAAACAGTCTCTTCAACGTTGTTGTGGTTAAACACCACACAGCCAATCATTCTCTCCTCTCTGATGAGATGGGGAAGAGAAGTGAGAGAAAATGCAAAACTCATGGGTTGAAGGCAATTCAATAGGACCAAAAAAGAAGGGAAAATAATGATGATGATAATGATGAAAAAAAACCACACAGAGGAAGTGATGCACAGTGCAGTTGCTCACCACCTGCTGCAGACCCTGAAGCAGTGTCCACCCAACCCTATGCAACACCCCCCAAAGTTTTATGTTCAGCATGACAGGATATGGGATATTTCTTCAACCAGTTGGGTCAACTGTCCTGGCTGTGTCCCCTCCCGGCTTCTTGTGCCTTAAGAAACCTTGAAGCTCATCCCATTCTAACCCCTGCCATGGGCAGGGACATCTTCCACTATCCCAGGCTGCTCCAACCCCATCCAACCTGGTCTACAACACTGTCAGGGATGAGGCAGCCACAGCTGCTCTGGGAAATCTGTGCCAAGGCCCCCCCACCCTGGCAGCCAGGAATTCCTTCTGAAATTACGAGAAGGTGACAAGTCCTTGATTCAGCTTAAGCATGACTTTGCAACAGCTAAAACATCAAGGTGGTATCAACATCACCCAGCACTGCAACTCTATCCGAGCCAAAAACAAGACAAACATTTAGGTATCTGGATCACTTATTTCATTTCAATTGCATTCCTCTAATATTGTCCATTGTTTCTAACTGTGTCCAGCCCTGGGCTCCCCAGCACAAGAGGGCCATGGAGCTCCTGGAGCAGGTCCAGGGGAGAGTGACACACGCAGTGAAGGGCCTGGAGCAGCTTCATGCCCAGGACAGGCTGAGGGAGCTGGGGCTGCTCAGCCTGGAGAGGAGCCCCAGCTGAGAGGGGCCCCCAGCCCTGTCTGTCCCTGGCTGTCCCTGGGTGTCCCTGTGTGTCCCTGTGTGTCCCTGGCTGTCCCTGGGTGCAGGAGGGGCAGAGCAGGGCCCAGGCTCTGCTCCAGGCCCAGCAATGGCCCCACAGCCACAGGCAGAGACTGATCCCAGCAATTCCCCTGCACAGGAGGCACAACTTCTGCCCTGGGCAGTGCCCAGCCCTGAACAGAGCTCAGAGAGGGGTGCAGTCTCTCTCACTGGGGATATTCCAGAGCCCTCTGCTCTGGGATGATCCTGCTGGAGCAGGGATGTGGGGTCAGCTACCCCACTGTGGGCCCTTCCAGCTCTGGGATTCACTGGTGTAACTTTATTTCTTGACTCAGTCCCACATGGAACCACATTGCTAAAAGTTTTGTCAATTGGAGAACTGTAAAATTTTCCAATTATTTCTGGGAAATACTTGAATACTTTAATAAGGAACTGACTGCTTTTACCTTTAAAATCAAATAAATAGATTCATTTTTGCCCTTCTCTTCCACTAAACTAGCCACCACACATTTTTTGCCCTGTTCATACAAACTCTATGTAAGGCAGAGCAAGAAAAGCAGGTCATAAGAGCAAAGTATGTTATTCTGCAACAGAGAAGTTGAGATTTTCTGTAAGATGGCTGGAAACACAGTTTACAGCCATGAAAACATACCCAGGACTTTAATCTAGTTTGACAGTCTGTGAAACAACACTAAATGGCAAAATGAAGTTATGACACAGTCATCAAAATAGAACTTTCTTTCACCTGACTATTATTTGATGTAAACACAACTCTGCAGAAATCTCAGCCTAATGCCTGGTCTCTGTTACACAATGAGAGACAAATAAGGTTCATGTTTGTACCTACTTTGGAAAAGTTTAAACACACTTATTTATAGTTTCACAAGAATAAGAATTTTAAGAGTTTGAAGACATTTTGAAACCAAGAGTGCAGAAGATACTCTAAAAACTCATCACACTCATATAAAGCATTGCAACTTCCAACCAACAACTTCTAACACTCTCTACCATTATTTTAAGTCAGCAGATCAACCGAGTGTGAGGTATAATTGATTTTTGAGCTCTCCTGGATTAGTTATTAAACTAGTTGTAATTCTTCTGCAAAACATATTATTCACCTTTCAACCTTCAGTGTCAAGGTGCAGAAGACAAACTCTCTGACTTCTCACGCTGGACAGAGCATTAAATTAATGCTGAGGAAATTAGAGTTACTTATTTCCAAGTTTCTTTCTAGGAAATTAGTATTGTTTGGATTTTTTTTTAAATCTAATAGTAGCTCAAAAATTCAATTAAAGTAATCACTGAACTTCAACCTCTCCTTTGAACATCTTTCATAGAGTTTAAATATAGGCATTAAATTGCAATTAATACTGGCAAAGCCTTTGTGAGTGTGATCCTGTCTCTCCTCACTGGAGTTTGGTAAGAGGACAGATCTCTCCCTCATTCTCCATCAAACCCACATCCTCTCAAACATATTTAGCATCCTCCAATGAGTTTTTTATTACTTTAGAAATTATTTGCTGAGGGCTCCAACCTGAGGCGCTGCCCCAAGCTGCTTTTGAGACTGAATAGGACAAAATAAGAGTTTTAGTAGACATGAAGATCTTCGAAAGGTCTTTTGATCTCCCCCTGTCATTTTGACATATCCAAAACAACAATTCTGCTCCCTTGTTGCAAAAATGGAAAGAACACAAATAGATGAAGCTACAGAAGTTGGCAAAGCCAGTGTTAAATATCAGAAAAAAAAACTCAACCAGAACGAAAAAAGCCCAAAACAGAACAGATCTAACTTATGGTTAGTAATACATCCAAGTCCTAGCTCCACATTCTGCTTTCCTATTTCTGAAACTTTTAGCATCCAGAAGATTGTCCAACATTGCAACAGCATCCAAGGCATCACTAAATAGAGATGATGAAGAATTAAAGCAAAAGCAATTTTCATTGCATCTAATTGATACCATCATGTAGTTTCTCCACCAAAACCAGTAAATAGCGTATTATTAAAAAACATTACAATTACTGTTTAATTCTTATTACACTCAAGCAGCAGCACTGGGAACTTGAGTGTTGTTTTTTTAACGCTTATTATGTGTGTCACATTTCTTAAGTCAATTCAATAGTTCTCACACTGTGGTCTGATGAACACTTTCTGGTGGCCCATGGAGAGCTGGCAGTTCACGTTGTGCTGGCTCTTGTCCTTGTTTCCAGCTGCTACATTGTGTTAAAAGAAAGCTAAAAATACATAAATACTTTCCTACGATTACTTTTCCATGCAAGTAATTTCTTAAGTTGCCACGGGGATGTTATGTGATAATGAATGGGAGAGGAAAAAGAGGTCCATGGAATCATGAAAGGGGATCAGTGAGGCAACCGTTGTATCAGAGTCATTTTATACTTTGTAAAACACATCTTCAACATCTCAGATCTTTAGTTAAGGAACTTCAACTGCAAATTGCGAGGAACCCAGGGTACATTTGCTTAAAAGACTATAAAAACAGCAGCTACATTAATTTAAGGGAAGTCCCACTGCAGATTTGGGAGGGTTCATTGCAGAAAGAAACTGGCAAAGCTGAAGTATAGGAAATATGGAATCATTTTTACATGGTTTATGAACCTGCATGTTAAATATTCCACCCTCGAGCAACATTAAACTCATCTGTAGCATAAACACGCTGACGTACACACAAACTACAACCTGTGACTGAAAAAGTCAATCTGGTGACTGCAGACTTTTCAAGTAGGGAAATTGTTAAAACTCAGAAGTACTACAATAACTTTTTGTTTGCGGTCACTTTTTAATTTCAGTAACTTTTTCAACTGACACAAGTTTCCATAAATGATCGTTTTTTGCAACATTTCATCTAGCATGGTAATACAAATGGCAAAACTAACAATTTTTTATTTTCAGCAGTATTTTTCAAGGTCTTCATTGGCCAGCATTGGACTAAGAAGATTAACCCAAACTAGCTTGAGACACAGGAGAAGCTCTACAAACAGCTATAAATGAATAGTTTCTGGATGTCACAGAGTCTAGTAAAACAGATTTGTATTTTAAATACTGGTAAGCTAGCTGCTCTCTAAGTCATCAGCAGACTGCAGCAAGAATTCATGCGTGGGAGACACTAAATTTAAAAGCATTTTGAGACTACTGCTATGTACCAGTCCATCTTGACTCTATTTCTTGTCTGGAACACAGGAATGGCACATGATGTGTATCAGAGTAAACGTGTGATCACTTGGAACTGCATATTCTGGCTTAAAATCCCATCGAGCCACCACTTAGTCCTCAGTGCAAGGTCAAAGTCACACAATTAACGCAGATGATTGCCATGGCTTTATTTCAGGTGCTGTGTTATATTTCAGCTGCTTTACTACTATATTTTAAGTATTTAATTCCTAAATACTACAGGAAAGTGACTGAAATGCTATAGAAAGATTAAGTGCATGTTTTAGATTACTTCTTTAAACGTTAAAAAGAATTATAGAAGTGATTTAAAAACCAAGTTATTTTCTTCTCAACAAATCACTGCAACAGAACAACTGCCCTATATTTCACAGATTTCAACTGGCTCATTGAAATACATGACTGAGTATGACTTAATTGTTTGAGGGTTTTCACACCTAATAACACTATTGTAAAGGAGACCAGTACTTCATTCTCCCTGCCAAGAACAGCAGAAGGTAGTTGTTTCTGTGGAGCCAAGCTCTGCAACACCAGCTCCCTGCCTGCCCCACTCCTGGTCACAGCCTCTCCAGGAACAGCCGAGCTCAGGTCTCTGTGTAGCCAGGCATTTCAAATACACCCCGGGCACTTTTTTGATGTCACCATTGCTCCCAGTGCTGCAGCAGGACAGGAAAGCCACAGGGAATGGCTGGGGTGGAGGGGCCACTGGGGGAAAGACAGCCCAGGAAATCTTCACACAAACCCTCCAAAGCCAGAGAAGCACTGATGAGTCTGAGGTGCCCGGGGCCCTGATGTCATGAACACATTCTGGAAGCAGTTTTTCAGGAAATGAATCATGGAAGCAAGTGAAATGCAAAGATGTATTAGGTAACTGTGTCCATCCCCTATCCACGCAACAGTGTTCCCTCCAGTAGAGCTTGTTATTCTATCCAGTCTAATTTTAAGGGACTAGTAATGGAGCTTGAACCACATCCTTTGGGAAGCGTGTTCCATAATCTAGTAAACCTCAATGTTAAGATTTTTTTCCTAATATTCAGCTAAACATTACTTTGTTCAGCTTCATCTACTTACTCCTTTAAGTGGTTCTATGTAATACCATAAAACATTTCTGCCCCAGTTCAGTGTTTACAGCCCTTAAATAAAAGGCAGAGTCAGGTCTCCTTTGTTGCCCAGCCAAATTACATACACACATTTTTCTTTCCTTTCTTTTAAAGTCTTTTCCAGTTTGCTTCCTGCAATTAATCCCAGCTCCAATACTTTGCACAACCTTTCAAATGTCACGTAGCTGAAAAAGATTGCAAACACCAAATTGCATAGGTTGATAAATAAGCATATCCCTCATTTCACTGCAAAAAAAGAGTGTTTATTTTATTTTAAGCCATTCATCTTCCTTTTTGTCACTCAGGAAATCTTTACTGTGAAATCTGAAATGATCCAAGCTTTCCTTCGGGCAGGAGCCTCATCTATTGCATTGTTACTCTTCTTGTTTTGAACTTCAAAAGAAGACAATCATCTTCTCCTGAGACCATGAAGCTCAGCTGCAAACTTGCATCCTCATGAAAGCTTTTCACACCACAGAGGAATCAGAAATGTATAAAGACACCCCTAAAAACGTATTTAATCTGAAAAGCTACAAAAACATTCTAAGTCAATACCTGTAAACTTAGTGCAATCATATTACCTGTAACTGTATGTATTATTAACAGTTGGACTTGATCTTCGAGGTGTTTCCCAAATGAGCCTATGATAAATTTAACATTTCCAGATGGGGTCTACCTCTCTTCCTTGCTGAAGCAAGGGATAGCTTTGTTAGTTGGAAATCCCTGATGACATTTTTATTATATGTAATTGGAGTATGAGTAGTAGACATACCCAGAGACAGACACCTTGAAGAATTAAGTAAAGCAAATTACATAACATACTTCTGAATAAAAAGGCCAAATAAGGCTGGGAATAACCCTAACAAACCATTAATTCACTTTTAGAAATATATTAAAAATAACTATAGGAGGGGAACAACTCGAGCAAGGAAGCTTTACATTTTTATTAGCCCAACTCCTGGCCTGTTGCTGGCAATACCTATTTCAACTCCTTCGGACACAAATGATTCTTTCTGAGATGGAACAATATTCCTGCTGCAAATTTGAAGACTGTCCAGTACAACTGAAGCTGCAAATGTGACCACAATGTCAAGAAAACGTAAATAGAGGTTTTATGGTATTATACAAGAGCACAATACCACAGTATTATGACTGCTTGGAATCCAGAAAACTAAGCGCAAGCTTGAAGAGGGTGAGAGAAAGGAAAACGAATGAGAAATGTGGGAAAAACTGCAAATCCACCCAGTGCTGGATTTAAGTTTAGAGGAGCTGTCTGACTCAAGCATCTATCCACCTTGGAACAGCAAACCTCACAGCAACAAGTTCACATAGAGACATTATAAAGGAGTT
>VZTB01008686.1:70362-92811 GCA_013397245.1 Thryothorus ludovicianus | reverse complement strand
AACTTCCCTGAACTTCCCTTCCCTGAACTTCCCTTCCCTGAACTTCCCTTCCCTGAACTTCCCTTCCCTGAACTTCCCTTCCCTTCCCTGAACTTCCCTGAACTTCCCTTCACTTCCCTAAACTTTCCTTCCCTCCTCTCTTTAATCCACCCCCTCTTTCCCTTTCACTCCACTCCTTTATTCAAAATACCCCACCATGTGCTTATATTAGGAGAACAGGGACTAGCACACCAATTTCCATGCCAAGAGTGCAATTCATTAAGGAAGTTCCCTGAACTTTTGTGGACCCTCTGACTTTTGTCATTCCTTCTGACCCCCAACACCAGGGTCTTGCCCACTCCTGAAGTGTCAGTCACCACAGGCCCAACAGGAGGCTGCCTTTGGAGTAAGAGCCTTCAAATGAAGGATCAGGATAAGATTCAGGGGGAAATTCAGAAATGCAGAATTTCTATGTTGTCCCACAAGACTCAACACCCGTATCAAGCTCTGAAAATTTCATACCTAAGAATCCTCACCACAGATACAATTGCAGGTAAGGCAAACTTCTCTTGCTCAAGTTTAAGTAATTAAAAAAAGCATCAGCAGTTACAGAAACACCTGACTCCACATTAAGGAATATTCCAATGTATTTATAGCAGTAAAAGCTCCAGTTCTAACTCAAACATTTAAAATCAGCATGAATTTGAGTAAACATGCCCTACACATTCAAGCAGCATCTGTGGACTTTGTTAACTAGTTATTAATTGTCATTTGAAACAAGCCTAAAAGAAAAAACAGAACAAAATAAGATACTGCTTAATTAATATACTTTTAAGCAAACACAGCATTGATTTATTTGAAGAAAGCACAAATTAAAGAACTCCTAAATACATTTAGAATAAATTGGAAAAAGAAAATGTACTATATCAACTATTTCATTCCAAGCTTTTATTTCCTCCCACACTTCTCACACAGACATAAGAGTTTAATGATAAGACTCCCCCACATACACACATCATTGCAATTGATGGATCGTGGACCACTTTTAATTCTAGTTGAAAGAATTTGGCATTCTATCAGATTATAAAAACCCTTCCTACGCTTGTGGAAGGACACAATAACGGCTCCACTACGGACACCACGCTCCTTGAAGAATTCTGTCCAAACAATACCCATATTAACCACACAGAACTATACATTTTAATTTATACAGTCTTTACTTCTTTTCAAAGCATGCCTCCAAAGGCAGAAAAAGTGACAAGACAAAGGGATTGATTTGTATATAAGGTGAAATGATTATTTAGTACTTATTTTCCATCTTTAGTAATTGCGTTGTGCTTGTTTCAAGTATGTGCCAAACCACAGTGAAAATCTAATTTAAAATTAATTAACTGGAGAACTCTACATAGATGCCGAAGCTAACTTCTACAAAGCTTCTATCATTTAAAAACTGACTTCTGCAATTTGCAAATATGCCAGTTCTTGACATACCAATAGGATGCTGGAATGACTTAAAAAATTACTCCAAGTATTTGAGCATGCCATGAGTTTCAGCAGACTGGTGGTGGCTGTGGTGGAGAGAGAGAGAGAGAGAGTGCAAAACACAGAAGGGAAAAAAAGATTCTATTAAAAAGACAGGAAGAGAAACACTGTAAGAGTGATTGAGAACACATTATTTTCCAATACACAAACTGCAAAAGCTCATAAGGTTATTTTTTCTTCTTCCAGTGAAAATACTAAGAAGCCAAATGGCAAAGATAAACGTTTTCTATTTAGCAAGGACAAAAAATTCCCCAAGTAGCTACATATTATATGACAAATCATTATCCTGATTAGACAAGCTACATGGGATTACATTTACAACATTTTAGTTGACTACTCTGGAAAAGAATTATTAAATTTTATTCTCTATACATTGGTCAAAGCAAGTTTACCTTCAGTTCTGAAAAACTCTTATAATCAACAGAGTGCACCAAGGGAACAGGAAAACCATGGAGGAAGAGACAAGAGCAACAGTTTACTACTTTTTTTCTTCATATCACTTGATGCACTGATACAGTAAACTTCCACAGTCCCATGAGAGCCCATATTAAACCTAATGTATTTTCTATTCATAAAGCAGCACCAGCATAAATGGCAAACACACCCAGACCAGCCACACACAATAGCTTTCCCTACATTTGTTCATTTTAATGCTGCAATTAAATCACTCGGCTCTACCAAGTGCTGTCACCAGGACTTTGTTTTGTGACTGCTACAGCAGTTTAAAATTGTTTGTTTGGGAAACAGTACAACTTTTGCAAAGCTTCAGCGTGTTTTCGAACTTGGGATAGGGAAGGCAAATATATCTCAGAAAAAGAAAAATTTATATAAATCTTCATTAATAAGCAATTTGAACCAATACAGCAATTATAACAAAAAATGCACTGACAGCAGCCACAGCATGTTAAAAGTTTGTAGAAAAATTAAACAGAACATTGGGCAAGAATAGGGACGTGGCTAATGAGCACATTTTCCATCTAGGCTAAGACTATTTCAGGACAACTCTCTTAATTGCAAAGATGTAAAATGCTGCACTTCCAATTGCATAAAGCCTTTACATAACAAGCAGTTCTCTAACCTAGATTACATGTGATTCCTGTCCAAAAACAATAGTGACAACAATCAGAGGCTCTATAGCTTCTGCCCATCTCCCAGGCTGCTTGCACCAAGAAACAACAAACACCACCTCGAGGGTGATGTTGTGCAGCAAATCCCAAATTTAACTTTTAACAGAAAAGACAGCACACAAAATCCCCAAACTGAAAAACAGGAGAGGAAGTCAAGGAGGGGAAAAAAACCTGAAACCAGTAAAGATTTCTCCATAGCAAAGTCAGATTATCTTTAAGCATGCTGGCAAACTCCACTCGGTGATCACCAAACTATTCCTGGGATAGGCTGAAACAGCAGACCTGCCACTAGAACTGGTTGTGTGCAGATCTTACATTTGATTTTGGGAGCAGACGCTCCAGACGCTGTTTGAGAGAAACCTTGGAAGACCAGTGCTGCTTCTGGAAAAGCCAATGGAAGAACACCTTGCAACCTCTCACTTCTTGGTCACAAGACAATTTAAAGAGGTTGAAGTCATCTCGAAAGCCTTCTCATCACAGTCATCTGATTCATTTTACAAAATGTTTGGCAACAGGAAAGTTCATGGAGAATGACGAGTAAGGTCAGACTTTGCAGCAATGAAGTCCTCTATTTAGTCAAGAAAGGGAATGTGTCTCCTTGGTATAGTCCTAGACTTGCCATTATTCTTTTAAGGATTCTGCTTCAAAAGGTGGGCTTTTCAACTTAAAAAAAACTACTCCAGATTTCACAGATCATCAAGTCACTACGGTTGGAAAGATCTCTAAGTTCAAGTCCAACCATAGATTTGTTGCTGTTCATTTTTCTTGAGACTAAATGATTGTATCATTGAGGAAACTTAAAAAAACCCTTATTTTCCTCTATGGAGATACAGATAGAATCACAGAAAGGTGTGAGCTAGAAGGGACCTTCAGGATCACCCAGTTCCACCCCTGCCATGGGCAGGGACACCTGCACCTAGACCAGACTGCCCCAAACCCTGTCCCAACCTGGTTTTGGACACTTCCAGAGGGGGGCAGCCACATACTAACACTCAGAGCAGCTCACCATGAAAACCAGACATTTTGGTTCTCTTCCCAGAAAGTTAGCAGCTTTTGAGGACAGAATTTATTTCCAATATCCATAATTTTCACCAAATTAGACTCCTCAGTGAAGACAGAACTTTGTGGTAAGTCTGGACTAGTGTCTGCAAAGCTCTCAAGTCAGCCACACGCATTTTGACAAAGTGCTGTGTGTCCATGTCTTGCTCTCCACATTGTGATGTGGAGAAGCAGCACTCGGTTCAGCAGGACAGAGTGGCTTTGCTTCATTCCCAGTGCCCAAAGGGTGTCTTGGCCAATGAACCTACTCAATTTCAACCACACACCAATACCAAGAAGTCCAAAATAATTGTTCATGACCCTTGAAATTTCGATTTTTCTGAGACCACAATCAACCCATTACTAGGAAGGGGAATTTTTATTTTTACTTTTTCCTCCAGGACACTGCAGGTGATAAGACCTGTAGGCAGCTGCTCCACTTCCACTGATCAGATGTTTGGAATGGATGTTTGGGAACAAGCCCTCCTGCTAGAATTTAGTATATATTCCATACTAGGACATATGGCTTCAGAGAAAATCTTCTGGATGAAGAGAATACGGTGTTTTAGCAGCGTACTTATAGATTTACAACTACATTTTCTCCAAGGAGAGCCTTTCCAACTCAAAAGAATTTTTATTCCATTACATAGTACAGGTGGTGTTTCAGGTTAGACACATGCAGTTACACAAATCATTTTTGGACTAGCCACTAGGTCCCAGAAGTATGATGTCAAATTCTGTCAATCAGAGCTGTTGCAGGCATTCAAGCTGCTGTGCCTGACTGCCACCACCACCAAGATCATAAACAGTTTACTAATAAATCCTAGCAAGTACCTTTTATGCCACTTATTGTTAAACTCATCACATTTTTTAAATGGACAATTACTATTTTATTTTCCAGACATGCTTTATAGCAGTCGTTCATTTATAATTTCAGAGGTTCTAAAATGTATGTGTCCTGTATAGGTAATTTCTCATTAATATCAAATCTGGCTTGCCTTGGCACTACAGAAAGCCAATGTAGCTCCAAACATTATATGTTTAAAATAATTCAGTTCTTTGTTGAGTAAAACCTTTCCCTTTTGACTTATTTTGTTCCTCTTGCCACATTTTTCTGTGAAACATCACTTAACACAAAAGACCCAAGTGTTTGCTGCTGACCACAAAAATGACAACTCTTCATAGTCCTATTTAAATAACTAGATATGAAGAAATTCTAAAATTACATCTTAAGGTTTTAGCTCTTCCCTCTGAAAGATGTCATGTATTTCCTCAGGACTGGAAGTGGCTGGGGACATAGTATTTCAACATTCCCACAAGATATCAGTGTGCTCTGCATGTGCTGTAACACATCACATACCTGGTTTGCATCTGGAATGTTGCACCATCTTTTTCCTTCAAATGGTTAAGTATTTTAACTATGCTCTTTTTCTAACTGTGGTTTTCTGACTGTTCTCAGCATAAACTGTGTAAAAAACCCAACACAGTTCACCCAGTACTCTAGGAAAATGAAATGCTCCCCTGTTTCCTCCATCACTGTGAATTCAGAGCATGATCCAGAAGTGTCCCTTCTTTCCTTGGAGCCCTTTGTACCACTGCTAAAACTAACAAGTTGAAAGTTTAAGGTCCCATCTCAAGACTTCCTCTGAAGCTACTGGGATTCTGCACAAACACACAACATCTCTGCATAACCAGACCCCAGAACCACACACTGCAAAGCTATAAATAGACATCCTTTACCATGCAGAGAAACATTAATGTTTTTTTACCACACAATCTACCATCATCATCTACAAGATAATTCTCTATTTAGGAAGAAATTCATCTCCAGTGAAGGTGCTGAGGCCCTGGGTGCCCAGAGCAGCTGTGGCTGCCCCTGCAGCCCTGGCAGTGTCCAAGGCCAGGCTGGACAGGACTTGGAGCAGCCTGGGACAGTGGAAGGTGTCCTTGCCCATGAGAGGAGTGGCACTCAAAGGTCCCTTCCAACAAACTGCTCTGTGATTCTGTGATTTTATGATTGATGATAGTCCTGGGAGTTTGCTCTCTTTTCAAAGAATGGTACGGATTCTGATATGTTTACACAAAACCCTCAGAAGTATTCAGAGAGTAATGTAAGACCAGCTTGCACTTAGAAAAAATGACTCTTTAGTTATGCAGCCCCTAGTAAAATTTGTGTTCAAGAGCTTTGCCAGCCCAAAAGAAGAGTTTGCAAGCCTGATAAATGCGATACAGGATCTTCTTGAGAACAGAGGGAAAAAGAACAATGAAGATGGTTCTCAAAAATTAATCACTTCTCTTTTATTCTACTGGCTAACCTTCTCCCCACTTTTTTTGAATCTCACTACACAAAGCAATGTATTCAGGCAGCTATTACATGGGTGGTATAGTAAGACCTAGTTGTGAAAGAGCTATTTCTTACCTCCAAAGTCCCAGCTCATTTAAGCCCTAATTCAGATCTGCTGAAAACTAGTTTGTTCTAAAGGCTTAAAACAATCTATAAATCCACCTTTCCCCAAAGGTTCAAACCCAGCTGTATGACAGACATCACAGAATAGTTTGTGTTGGAAGGGAACTTGTACCCTCCTATCACCCTCCTGACATGTTTTGTGTGAATTAAGACCAATAGGAAAGTAAAAACTCTCAGGTCAGGCTGAGAGTACAGGCCTATGTATTTATCAGCTACAGTCTCATACTGCTGAACAAAAATCCAAAATACTAGCTGGAATGCTAAGAAATTCAGTCTTTTAACAATTACAATGAATTATTCCAGAGTCAGACTCATTCTGAAATTTTTCATTTAGACAGAAAATATTATCCTGTTCCTGACCACAATTCTCTTATGAAACCTAGTTTTAAATTTATTACCTACCCAATTCAGCACAAGAGTGACAAGGTCTCAACTCTGTCATTATTAATATCCACAAAAGGAATACAGGGTTTGGATCCCAGCCAAGGAAAATCTGTCCATTGTACTGCAACATTTCTACCAGTAATAGTGTACCTCAAACCTCACAAAATGCTCAAAAATTAAGGGGGAAAGACAGCAGTGCTTGGCACAAATACTGCAAGAAATACTATCTAGAGATCCAGAACAGCTAAATATGAAAGCATTTGCTTAACATGCTAAATAAAAATAATGTGCAAGAACCTATCAGACCAATTTGCTCTGCACTTGGCATGAGCAAGCTCCTAACAACAGTCTAACAAAGGAATATTTTTACCATTAACTCTTGGATGTACAATCACACCAGGAATGGGTTTCCATCACAACAGCCATTTACAGATAAGCTACAGCCTTCATGTCAGCCAGCCAAGCCTTACCTGGGTTAGAGATGTCAAGAGTCATCCTCCAGCCTACTGCTACTCCACCTTCCCAGCTCCACACCATCCCAATTCTTTGTGTTACAGGACAGAAACTGAAGATGGGAAGGGCCAGGAGACAACGTGGAACACTCAGGGAGTAAGGGATTTGCTTCTGTGCCTGCCTCTCCAATCTCTCGTCTATATAGTCCTTCCCTTTACTTTACACAGCATTTAAGTTTACAATGCTTAGTTTTATTAAACTCCAATATTTGATGTAACATAAAATGAATAAAGTTGCACTCCAGCTGTGGTGCTGGTAACATTTCTTCCCTTTTGCTCCAGCCCTTCACCCAGTGAGCCTGCACAAAAGCATGTCACTTCAGTCAGAGCCACGTCCCCTCACCTGTGACAATTACCATCACACAGACATCAACTGTCATCTTGGCAGCAGCACAGCTCTGGGCTTCAGGTAAATTCAAATTCCAAATAAAAATCTAATTACTTAGAAGAAAGCAAAAATTCACACTTTACTATAAGAATACTAATTGAATTTCCATGTAATGCAGAAATTTATTTTTCAAAAATGGAAATCCATTCTTCTCAACCAGGCTGTCTATTCCTAGGTGCCACATTCTTTTCTTGTTAATAGTATTTTTCTTTCCCCAAAGTGAGTCACTCTGGAAAATGCCATTCGCTTAGAAGAGAAAAATTGACAAACAACCCCAACTGTCACAAAAATGAATGTTCATGCTCAGTGCTACAACTACCACATACCAATAACTTAAACCTCAATCACGAAAGTACCAAATTACTCAACAATAGTAACTGGCCTCAGGACAAGGAAATAAAACTTAAATCTGCAACTGTGAAAATAGTTTCTACTAATACACTGCTAAGCACATGATCTGTTTGGCTTTGCTCTGCTTTGGCTGGGAAGTCTTTCGCAGAAAGACGGAAAAAGTTTTTGATGGCTTATTCAAAAGGAAAAATAGCCATTTATCAGGTTATGTAAAAATCTCATACTTGTGTTGGAAACTACAGTTTGGCAGAACACATTCAATTACCACTGGGTCTTCTAGAACATTAGGTAAAAAATAACGATGGTATAATCGCATTAAGGGTTTGTCTTTGTTGGTTTAAGACAAAGATTTTAGTCAAAGGCCTCATTAAATCTTAGATCATTCTGTGCAGAGCTTAGCTCCTCCGTGGGTCTACAAAAACAAGGAAGTAGAGCTATAATCCATAGAAATAAAAGAAAGATGGAAAGACTTCCAAGTTTTTTATGCTTGGAAGTAGAAGATTTTCCCCTCTTGAACAAAAATTATTCATTAGAAACTATAGCTGTCAAAATGAAATTATTTGTGATACCAACCCTCAAAATCAGAGTCAAATATTTCACTTCATGTAGGTAATATATGCAAGTTTGTGCTCTTAAGAACATACTTAACAAGGCTCAAGGGAAAACATACTCTGAGCCACATCCAGATGGTGTGTGGCTCCAGTGAGGTTGCAGTAACCCAAAATTATAAAATTAATTATAGTCAAGGTTTTCACAGCATTTCCTCATCACAGAATGGTTTGGGCTGGAAAAGACCTTAAAGCTCCTCTCATTTCAGCCCCCTGCCATGGGCAGGGACACCTTTGACCAGATCAGGCTGCTCCAAGCCCTGTCCAGCCTGGCCTTGAACACTTCCAAGCATGGGACTTCTCTTATCCTTCAAAATGTTTTTGTCTCACATTCTGCAAATTCAATTTATTCTTTGCATACCAACCACAATAAAAAAATGCAAACAGCCAAATTTAAAACAAGGATGCTTAGGAAAATAAAAGCAGTTTTATGATCTGAGTCAAGGAGCAAAGCTTCTGTAAAGATCTGCAAGACTGCAATTTTGAACTTCAAATGTACACAGAAATGCACACAAGTATTTTCACTACAGATAAAAGAGAGTCAAGTATTCATCTGATTCTGAATTTTGGTGCTGTTCAAAGTTTTGTTTTCGCAACACACTTTTGTTTTCCTTCATTTCCCTCAGAGATCCAGCAAAACCTACCAGTCATTTCCTAAATGCATAGCACTCCTTTGCTGCATGCATATTCAAAAGCCAGAATCACAATTCCTACTTGCATTAATGACTTGTTTATGGAGGCAGTTAATTACCCATCTCCTTCTGGAGAGGTGCTTAGCACTGGCAAGACAGATACCACTTTCTGCAAGGAATATTCTTGTCTCATAAGTATTATTATGAAATAAGAGTTCATCCTCAGGCTCCTTAAGTGAACTACTCTTTATATTTAAGCATTGTAGTTGAGTAGACCGACATCACAAATTAAGGCTTCTCCCCTGACAAAAATATTGAAAGGCAATTAAAACTGTTTCAGAACTTGAACTAATTTGATTGTGACACAGAATTTCCACATCTAAAATACGCCACTCCTATCATGAGTCCATTCCGTGCTGAACACATTTCATACTATTTGAATAAACTTCTCTTTCACCTTGTGCATGTCAAAAAGTACACCAGACTTCAGGAGTTATTTGGTGAATGGGTTAAAATACAGATTCTCCTTGCAGATGCACTAAAAAAAGAGAAATCTATCGTCATGTATTTCAGGGAAGGAGCAGGAAGCTAAAGGTGAAAGGGAAATAAACAGAAAACACACAGACACCATCTCCTCTACCCTGGTTTTATCTATAATGTATCAATAAAATAAATATAAAATCTTAAAGAAAAATGCAAAATAACATGACAACTTCGCAAAACTGGTACTCTAGCAGCTTACTAGAGAAAACAGAACACCCAGAAAATGGAGCTAGCTAATCAATATTTCCAGACAGGCAGTGCACAGCAATGCCTTTTCATTCCTTTAGTCTTTACACACACGACCAATCAATAAAACCACAAAATTTAACTATTAAAAGGAGTTTCACACGCCAGGCAATGTAACTCCCCTGCTCTGCTGAACATGGACAATGGTTAAAATAAGTGATCTGATGTCTGAATACTCCCACTCCAAAACATGGCACAGACATCTGGCAGGACAATGAAGGGGAAACAGTTAATGTGTTATTCAGTAACATGTAATTTATTAACAAATGCAGCTTCAGATGGATTTAATCCATGAGCAGACCTGAAAAACAGTTTTTAAGAAAGAACAATAGAAAGCCAAAGAATTTGTTGTGCTTTATCAATGTTCCTCATCCCAACTTGAAATGAAGCTCAGCTTCTCCTATCCATTCACTTTCCAGAGCACCTGTCAATTATCAGACATCAAATTTAAATCTTTCATAACAGGGCATCAGTGCATCTGGAACCAAGCAGATCATCCTTTTTTCTGATCTATCCAACCATTTTCGTGAGAAATCATGCAGTTAAACACTATGGCCTGAGCAGTTTAGTGCAGTTATTTTCAAAATTATGAAGAAAAAATTCCTTATGGAGTTGTAAGTTGTAGGTGTTATTTTAATATCCCACAGTAGTGGAAAAAAACCCAATCTTTTGAGCCATTAATGCTACAAAGTCTGCATCTGCCATCCAGAAGGAGGGTCATCAAAAAGTTCAAAATGATAAAANGCCAGGGCCTGCCCACCCTCAGCCACAGCAATTCCTGCCCAAGATCCCATCTGTGCCTGCCCTCTGGCACTGGCAGCCATTGCCTGTGTGCTGTCCCTGCAGGCCTTGTCCCCAGTGCCTGTGCAGCTCTCCTGGAGCCCCTTCAGGCCCTGCCAGGGGCTCTGAGCTCTGCCTGGAGCCTTCTCTTGTGCAGGGGAGCAGCCCCAGCTGTGCCAGGCTGGCTCCAGAGCAGAGGGGCTCCAGCCCTGGCAGCATCTCCGTGGCCTCCTCTGCCCTGGCTGCAGCAGCTCCACGTCCTTGTGCTGCTGGAGCCAGGGCTGGGGCAGCTCTGCAGGTGGGCTCTCACCTGAGCACTGTTTCTGTTAACACTGTACAAGAAGCACAGCAGCTGACAGGAAGAAGGTATTGAAGCCATAACTCACACATTTTGGATTGTTTCTTAGACAGCATGGATGGACAAACATCTTTGTCAGTTGAGATGTGCTCAAAAGTGAACTGAAAAAAATACTGGTACTTTTTAACCTCTTTTCATATTTATTGCTAAAATAAGGATTAGGTAGGAAATGAACACTCTTGTTGACACTGGATGATAAAGAGAAGATCCATGAGTAGAAATTTATAAGTCTCTAAGAAAAAGTCAAGTATAACTGGTTTTGTTGCTCAAGTTTGGTTTTTTACAGAGCTGATTGTTGATATTCTCTAATTATTGACATTGTCTATCTCAACTTCAATTTCCGTATTTCTCTAAAGATAAGAAGAATTTGGAAAGCAAGAAATACCTCCTTTTCATGCATATATAACTGCTTTTTTCTAGCCCTAATCCTTGCAAAATACCAACTTTGAAAACTTTGTTACAATACATCAGCTTGCTTCTTGGTTTCCTTTAACAAGCAATTTCCCCTAAAGAATTAAAGAAAAACCATTTTTGAGCCAATAGGTTTTCTCTTCTCTTTTATAATGGGTTATTTGAAGCTGCTCAGGTTTTGAAATATCAGGATAAATGTCAGGGAGATAAATCACCAACACACCTCGTGAAACTTGCTGCTGCACTCCCAGTAAACAAGCTGAAGCATATGGTTACAATTAGGGTTTGTATGACCACAGAAATCAGAAGCTCTAGTTGTGAACCACAGCCTCGCTGTGCTGTGCACTGATGGACCCTGCTCCAAACAGCTGACAGGCTACACAGAGCCACAGCTCCCAGCACAACACAAGCCTGGGCAGTGTCAAGAAGACATCACAGAAAACTGACTTTAAAAACATGTTAGCCTACACAATTTAAGTATGAAAAGTTTTGCCACTGTCACATGGGTAGAGAGGCGGCAAAGGTCCCCAGGAGCACCAGTCTCTCCAAAAGAAAAAGAAGAAATATGCAGAGTTTCACAGATTCTCAGAATGGGTTAAGGGTGGAAGGGACCACAGTGGAACATCTGGTTCCAGCTCCCTCCTGCAGCAGGGTCATCCCAGAGCAGTGACAAAGGATTGTGCCCAGATGGGCCTGGACCATCCCCAGGGAGGCAGACTCCACACTCCCTCTGGTCTGTTTCAATACTCAAGGAAACTTTTCCTCATGTCCAGGTGGATCTTCCTGGCCATCAGTTCCTCCGATGCCATTGTTGGGTCCCACAGAGGAGAGCCTGATCCATGCTCTGACACCTCCCAGCAGATACTGATGAGTCTCTTCAAAGTCAGTGGAAGATTTCTAAGAATTATCAAGCCCAGAAAATGACAGTATAGACTGCTCTTCTGGGAAAGAATGCTTTGCTGTCACTACCACCAGTGTATGTGCAAAGAGCAGGGCTCACAGAGCAAAGCCCATGCTACCTGTGCAGCTAGTTCTGATTAATGGTGGCTTAGTATCAAAATTATGTTGGTGAAGCTAACAGGACTGATCAAGAATTTCATGGAATCTCAGGATGGTTTGAGTTGAAATGGGGCCTTAAAAATCATCTTATTCCAAATCTCTGCCATGATAGGGACACCTGCCACTGTCCCAGGCTGCTCCCAGCCCCAGTGTCCAGCCTGGCCCTGGACTCTGCCAGGGATGCAGGGGCAGCCCCAGCTGCTCTGGGCACCCTGTGCCAGGGCCTGCCCACCCTCAGCCACAGCAATTCCTGCCCAAGATCCCATCTGTGCCTGCCCTCTGGCACTGGCAGCCATTGCCTGTGTGCTGTCCCTGCAGGCCTTGTCCCCAGTGCCTGTGCAGCTCTCCTGGAGCCCCTTCAGGCCCTGCCAGGGGCTCTGAGCTCTGCCTGGAGCCTTCTCTTGTGCAGGAGAGCAGCCCCAGCAGCAGAGCAGAGGGCCTCCAGCCTTGGAGCATCATTATTTCTTAATTATACTACAATTGTTCTAGTTCAAGATCCCTTGCATTCAAAGTCCCAAGAGCTTGGTGGAGCTGGGGCCAAGTGTCACCAGCAGTGCTACTGCTGTATAATCATTCTATACTCTCACATCATTCAAATACACAAAGATAAATTACATTTCAAGAAACAGAACATACCTGACACAGTGTATGTCAAAGGAAGTGTCTAACAGCTTGACAGTGAATCTCTGTCCTGCAGAGATTGCTATCAGACACAATATATTTCTGTTCTAACGTGATTAAGGCAGAAAGTGAGTTTTTGTCATAAAAACTCTCAAAAGTGACACTGAGACCCTTCTCAGGCAGCAGCACCCCAACTTCAAACCAGCTTCTGTGGCCCCTGTAGCACCCAAGCACAGATTTTGGGCAGGATGAAGCCACTCTGGCACCAGTTTGCTGTGCAGCTCTTGCAGACTGCTCCTGCCACAGCTACACAACCAGGAACACTCAATATTTATTCTCAAAGTACCTGTGCTCGAACTGCAGCCACACACTTTGCCCTGTGTCAGGCACATCATCAGGGGAATTAAGTGAAAGATTAAAGATTTGGAAACTACCTCAATCTTCCCATTCAGACAGGGGAAGATATCATAGTTACAGCGTCAAGAGGATGACACTTACAGACTGTAAGCAAGAAGGAACACGAACAGACAGGACTGGTAAAGAAAGATCAAATGTACATTTCCATTGTGGTGGGTATGAACAGGCAATTAAGCATTGACTAAGCACCAGAGATAGACACCAGATCTGTGACACATCACGAAAAGGATCTGGAAGGTAGAAGCAAGCAGAGTGAAGCACTTGTTAGCAGAAGTAAAGGTTAGTGAAATCATAAGAAATAACAGACATGTTTGTTAGTACCTTTTTGTGTCTCTCTACTCTGGTATGTTTTAAAGTAGATATTACAAATCAGGCTACATAAAATTCAAGAGGAAAAAGACATTAACATAAAACACTAAATATTAATAAATAGTTTTCTTGTAAAGTTAAAAATTACCATTCAAATGCTTCTATAAACCAGANAAAAGGAATAAGCTATAGTGTGTATCAATCACAGACATACAATAGAGGTCTGATACCTTCAGGTATCCTAATGCTGAACAGTATAATGCAGAGTAAAGCATATACTTGCCTGATATAAAGTTATTAATGTCCAGGAATATTTCTCTAGTTTCAACTGAAGAATACAGACATGAGAAAACAAGCCATTACCGACCACGACAAACTGAACCCTGCAGTTTCTATTAATGGTACAACAGTACATTTGTGTGGCAGATTAGTTATGATGGTGACTTAGGTGATTAACAAAGCTGAATCCAGTTACTGACTCTGCTTTAGTTCCTTACAGACACAGCATTGTACCCTCACATCTATAAACACCCTCACAGCACAAACCAAGTCAATTACATCCCACTGTTGCAGTAACTCCTTACTTCTGCCAGATGCATTAGTGTCTGGAGTTGTTTATAATAGCAAAGTATAAACTGGATCAACTATTTCAAAGGAAAATATTCAAATAGTCTTATTTTCAATAGTCTTGAGTAGCACTATCATTTCCCTGTCTTAGCATATCATCTGCCTGGCAGTTCCTCACTCTAAGAAGGATTTTATTTTGCAACCAATAAAATGACTAATTAAAAAAAAAATTACTTGTCCACAAAAAGTTGTCTCAACTTAGTTGACTGTGGACCATGAATTGGCAAATGTTAATAAATCTAAACAAAAAAGAAGAGGGAATTTGAAACCAACAAAAAAAACTTGGGTTTGAGGGTAAGGTGGTTCAATGTGATTTGTGAACCAAGAATAATTAATTTCTGGTTTCCAATAAATGAGTTTCTAATATCTAAACTCTACTGCCATGCATATTAATGTCATTTATGCTTCACAACACTGCCCCAGATCTAGCAGAACTTTACAATTACTTTGCACACCTACTGAAAGACCACAAAGACAAAGCAAAGTTGACTCAGTAGAGAAAAATCTCCTCTATGAAGTTACAAAAATAAATACCATTATTTCTCCCCTCCTTCGAAAACCACCATTGTTTCTTTAATTACTGGAGCATAACAGAATTGGCAGGACAATCCAATCCAGGTATTTTATATCCAGGATGGAGAAAGGTCCTTGGTAACACAAGAGGTAACTCAGAGGTAGCACAGACGTAACCTTGGATCCAGTCAGAGGCCAAACCCAGAAGTAATTGGCGTGAGGATGTTGGCTGTGTGGTTTCAGAGTTAAGGAAGCTCATGAGAGGAAGAAAAACAGGCTATGAAGGATAAGATGCAGGAGAAGGTTAACTGTGGGAAAGGGTAAAATTCTGCTCATATTGTGCATAATTATCACTCCTGCTGAATCACAAGGAAGGAAAAGGAGGGTGGATCTAAAATACGGTGCTTGTAAGAGTTTGCTGGTCTCCTGCTGCAGTGCAAGAGACTACAAAAAAAGAGTAACATTATACATTATCATGACTGTAAGTATCAAGTAAAATAATTAACAAGTACAAAAACTATTTCAGGCTTCCAGATTTCGTATTAAAAATACTTTTTTTAAAACCAGACTCCTATCTCCTTAGAAGATTATATTTGGACTACTTCAGTAAACTTACTTTAAGCATTATGTGGTATTTAAAAGAGCAGTACAGAAGTGAGTTTTCAATTCTTCCATTCTTCATTCAATCTCTATCACATAAAGATTACAGAAAACACAAAAGTAATATAACACAGAAAACACACCAGTTTTCCACAGTTGTTCATTGCTCAAAATTCACTTTTGTTCCCTAAAAGACTATCAACTCATGTTGCTGCATCTTCATTTGTGCTGTGCTCTACCCAGGTACCTGAGGCTACATGAACCAAAGTATGGATTTGATAGGAGTTAATTCAGAGATAAGACAGGCAAATATGCCATTTACTCTACAATCCTACTCTGTCCAATATCATACATAGGCAAATAATTTAAAAAAAATCTCAGCCAACTGTCTAGGCATGGATAGAAAAAACATTTCTGTTTTTTAACAGGATGTGGTACTTCTTTTTTCCCTTTTCCCAGGCAGGAAATTAGAAAGCTCTTTAAAAAGGCTCCTCTTCTTAAAGCTTTAAATGAAGACACTTAATTTGCCAGGCTAAGAGATGGCACTTCAGGTACTCATGAAAGAAGCAAGAAAACAAGTGTAGGCGTACACCAAGGTAGTTGCTAAGGGAATGGTTCAAGAGGAGTGAAGGAGGTGGGAGTGTAGGAAGAGACAAGAACAGATGTAGGCTGAAATCTTAAGAGTTTGCATTAAAAAATGGAAACTTAATATACAAGGAGTAAAAAGCCATGGGGGATATCATGTGAGAAGTGTTACAGAGGGAGGCTAGAGTGGTGGCAATATGGATGGATTTACAAATCAGCCAAGCAACCAGAAGAGGGGAAGAAGTGTTTTCCCTGTGGCAGCACTGAGACAAAAAGATACTAGAGAGAACAGAACTGACAGTAACATAAATAACAGCAATTATTCAGGTAACAACACGTACCAAAGCATGCAGTAAAAACTGCAAAACTACAAACCAGATACTGAAAACCGCTTTAGAAAAACACATTAAGAGCCATTCCTCCTCGCAACTGAAACGAAGGAAAAAGAATATACCTGATGGGACTCTCGAATAAAAAACACTGTAAGGAACAATTTAATTAATCGGGCGTGCGTGTAAGCGAATGGCAAAGGGAGCCACCGCTTAGAGCGGGGTTTGGGCTGGGGACAGAAGGCAGGGGAAGGTGCAGCCGGGGCGCAGAGGCTGCAGCCGTGCGGTTTTAGTGCCGCCGTGAGGAGAGACGCGGGCACTGCCTCCGAATGCAAATCCTGGCAGACCCCTTGCGGCCTGAACTTTAATATTCCCTCAGGAGGCCGCCGGTGAATTGATTTCACAAAAGAGCTAAATAAATAGTATCGGTTTTAACAGCAACTGACTTGCAAAGTGTTCTCTAGTTAATCGGGGAGAAAGAAAATAATATCTACATTTGCTGTTAGCACTGTATTATGTTTTATTCTCATTCGGTGGAAAAGAAAAAACCTCCAGGATGGATTTTTATATACCAGTAAAACACATCTGGTGTGGGGAAAGGAGCAGCCACCAACCAAAATAGAGTATAAAGTATAACAAAAATGAGAAACCTTTTTCTGAAGAAAAAATGGCATCAAATCTTTGCTATTCTTCAGCCAGTATTTCTCTACAGCTAACTGTCTGGGAAAGGTCAGAATCTAGTCATACTTATCAGGAAAAATCATTAGTCACACACCTTACTGGGAAAGGCACAATATGCTACAGAAATTCCTATCTAGGTTGCTTACATCAAAGAACCTCCCTGAGAGGACCTCTTGGGACCACCTAGCTCAACCTTTTGTTCAAGCAGAGCCACAGAGCAGGTCACCATATCCAGCAAGTAACTAAAGAACAAAATGTGCACATAAAACTATTTTTTGCAACATTTTAAGTAACTTGAAGTATGTGATTCATCAAACAGGGCACTATTTGGTTGGCTGAGGGTTTTTTAACGTGTCAGTAAAAAAAAGCAGGGGCTAGGTGATACTTTTACCACCTGCTGTCCTTGCAGGTATAATTCCTTCAGATTCTAACACTTCTCAAGATGGGCCATGCAGGCCTGTGGACAGATTTTCTACACTGGTACCACTTGCTGAAAAAGAAATGGGCTACAGGTGTGTCTGCAAGAGAGGGCACACAGAAGGTGACACTCATATGGTCTGAAGTACAATTTATAGAAAATCAGACTCACTTGCCACCCCAGATGCGATTCCATAGAGCAGTCCTCCTCCATCTGTTTGCTGCTGAAAGACGTGGGTCCCTGGAGGAGGGCTTCTCTCTTGTCTAATGAAATTATACAGCAAAGTTTTCACAAGTCTGCTGGTGTAGGGGAGACTGGAAAGAAAAGAAAAAACAAATAAAAAGCTTTAGTTGACTCACAACTCACAAAAAATGGCAGGAAAATGTCTACACAGGGTACAAAGCTGGTGTTTGGCATGAAGGATAGTCAGCAATTGTCCCAGAGCTGACCAGACTGGAAAGGAAAAGGACACCAAGGCCTTGCCCAAGCAAAGCAGCCTGGACTTCAGCAGGGGTCTGCAGGAACACCTTCCACAGTAGGATCATGAAAACTGCCTTTTGGTTTTTGTTTTTTAAACACTACTTTTAAATAAACCATTTAGTCTGTAGAATCACTGTATTCACCTACCTCAAGACCCTGGAAAAGACACCTCAGTAACTGGAAAAGTACTTATAGAAAGAAACTGTATTTTTTTCAGTTTTTACTCCATGCTCTGGTAACACAAAACAAGTACCCACAGCATCTCATCACACTCACAGTTTTTTCTCTGTGTGCAGCTCAGAACCAATCTTAAACACCTTTTCATACCTCAAGGATTCCATAATTCTATGAATTTACAAAGACCAATGAAACAACCAACCTCACATCAGTGAATATGAAAAATGCCTGTAGAATTTGTTGGGTTTTAACGAAAGGGTTACAGTATTTCCAAAATGGAGTAGCATTTCCACAGAAGCAAACAGCTGGCTCCCATTCCCATCTGATTTAGAGCTGAGGACAGGAGCTCTTGTTAGGATGGATCCTCTGACCATCTGCAGAAGCCCAGAAGGTGAGGGGCTGATGTGCATGTCCCAAACACTGATAGCTGCATGGTGTGGAGCCAACCAAGGGCTTTTGGGAATAACAAACAAGGACTGTAAAAACACACAAGGGAAAGACTGGGATGTGGCTGGAGAAGGGGCCATACAGAGGCAGGACAGCATTTCTGGGACAAATCTCATTTCTGGGACAAACCTCCTGGATGTGGCTCCTGCAGAAAAGCACAGCCCAGCCCAGCACAGGGACAGGGCCAAGAAGGGTCAGGGACTGCAGGAGGGAACAAGCCCATCCACGACCCCAAAGCCTCCCACCCATTTCCAGAAAGGGCTGAAAGAACCTTTCTGACTGTGAATGAGAACTGATTTGCACAAAAAGTGAGAAACTTCTCTCCACGGAATGGAAGACTTAAAAAGTGCCCCACAAAGCCCAGAGTCTCAGGACATCCCATCAGCTGGATGGACACTGGAGTCAGTGTCTCTCTTTTTTCCTTCCTTTCTCTCTCTCCTTCTTTGATCCAATTCTCTCCCTCCCTCTGTGTCCCTCTCTTTCTCCCTTTACATCCCCTCTCCACCTTTATCCAAACCCCATGTGCTTACACTGGGATATCAGGGACAAACACACCATTTTCCATTCCAAGTGTATAATTTACTAATAAAACCTTGCAGACCTTCTGACTTCTGCCATTCCTTTTGATCATGAATATCTACAAATCCTTGGGTGCTTCCTTAGGGGTGAGATGTCACAATAGTACCCCTCCAACTCTTCACACGGCTCTCGATTTCCAGCCACCAAATTCCCATGTCTCCCTCCAGAGGCCAGGCAACTCTTACTCCCAAATTAGACCTTTTAGGCTCTTCCCCCAAACATTCCCCATTTTCCCCCAAACTCTCAATTCCTTCAGTCCTGAGACTGAAGCACCAGGACACCCCACACATCCCGAGGTTCTGGCTCTATCCTGCTGCTGTTTCTGGCTGAAGTCTGCCCTGTGCTTCAAGCTGAGCCTCCCTCCTTTCCCTGCACATCAGAGCACTCACTCTCTATCTCTTACACCTAGTAGAAACTTCAGGAAAGCAGAGAATAAATACATTTATGAAAATCCTGCCCACATGGAACTTGAAGTTGAAAGAGGATGAATGGGAGCCTGACTAAAATGCATGTAAGCCACCGTGAAAGAACTTGAACACAACCACCAACTTGCCAGAACAAGCAGCATTACTCACACAACCAAGTTTACCCCCGGCTAAGTGTTCCCTTCAGCTCAGCACAGCATGTGTCTTCATCTTTCCAAGGACTGCTGCTTATCTGGATGGCAAGAAAGCTCTAGCATTTCTGAGGGACCTGAGTTATATAGGCTGCAGTGCTACAAGACTCACTGCTGAATCAAAAAACCATCCTGAAAAGTTAATGCTGTTTTAAGGTAATTAAACTACCCTCAAAATATAAAAATTATTTCCAAATTAGTTTTACTGAAGTCTGGGCTGTGAGAATTCCACCCAAATCCCTCCAAGAGCCTTTACAGACATTTGCTTTTCTGCTCTCTTTTCTTCTGAACAACTTCTCTATCAAGATAACATTTTGCTGCCTGCTGTTTTCAGGTACAAACAAGCTGCAGAAGCGACCAGCAGTGTTTGCTGTGCCCTTAGACAGCCCCAGAGCAGGACATACCATCGACCATGCATCAGGTATCTGTGAATGATGCTCTCTCGCAGAATCTCTTTGTGGAATAATTGGCAGGAGAGGAACACAATCAGCGTTGTCACGGCTTCCAAAGAAATGCTGTATGTAATGTCTCTGCAGAATAAAGGGAAAATCAAAGAGATTAAACTACTGGGTTGTTTACAAGCTGATTTCCAAGAATACTTGGTAGCTTCACCTGAAGTTATACCCTGTGTAGCACAGAGAGTTTCGACTGAGAACATGTAAACAACAAATCTGAGAAACCCAGAATCTTTTCATACCAAAAATGGGCTGTTTTTCTTAGAAATAGGCACTTTTTTCATATGCCAAAGGACAAAACAATGTAAGAAGAGGTTGCAATTGATAGACTATACTTCCTCCTAAAAATAATAAGTATCTCTCAAAAGTGTGTCTTTTGTACTGTTAAACAAAATTGTTGCAAAACCACCATGCTAAGTGAGGGAATGAACTGTCTAACCCAACACAGCTCCATCTGCCAAGAAAACTGGATCCCCCTGAGAGGAATGTAATATACAAGTGCCAGCTCAAGTGTACAAAACACTCAGGGTATCAGGATACCACATACATTGTTCAGTTTTAAATGGCATTTTTGAGGTAACAGGAAGCAGAAAGTTTCAAGGTATTACAGATAATCACAAAGAATGAGCTGCAATGCTTTAATACAGACACCAGACAGTTCAGCAAAGTTCATTTAGCTCAGGTTGATTAGGAAAGGCTGTGCAGCAGAACAGATGACAGGCACACTATTAAAAATATCTTGTGCTTTCTGTTCCCACCTCTGCTTATAATGACTTTGTTACAAATCTTGTTTCTAAAAGGGAGAAAAATGGCATTTGCCTCCTTAATCAGTAACAAACTGCAGACTACAAGAAACCTTTTAAAACACAATGAATTAACTTGGACAAGAACCAGTGTCATTCTTTTTTCAACCAAAGACCATTTCTGTGTCCTCCAAAAGGAGGTTCTTCATTTGGTGCAACAGCACCATCCTGCAGTTCATCAGAAATATTGTTATCAAGTATTGTTATGGTTACAAGTCCTTTTAATGCCTCTCCCACTGTCACTATTTAATTTCCAGAGTGCTTCACAATCCAGTATCACTAAGTTACAATGGTTTCCCTGCAACAATTACCAAGGTTTTCTGACCTGGGACCTACTGGAAATTCGAAATCTGTCCAATATTTAATAGTACCTCTATTTAAGATTTAAAAAAAAAAACAAAACACCAAAGAACAAATCAGCATTGATGTTGTTTAATCATGGGTGCTAAATTTTTCTTTGTTACACAGTCACCTTCCAAAAATTTTATTCCCAACAGGTAGAACAGGTGTAAGTATAAAACTAAGTGCTCTTTCAAACAATGAGGACTTGAAAACTACAGTGCAATCTCCTGAAGCACAACAAATTACCCACAGAAAAGACTAGATTCTCACCAGTCTCAGGATCAGAGCTGGTGTTGTCCTCACTGAAATACCCAGGATTTTATTTAGAAGAAGTCAGTCTAATTTTTAGCTCAATCAAATAGCTTAATATTCTCAACCGTGCTGCCACATATGCTGTAAACAACATGCATTACCATGAAGTGTGAGAAGAAGAATTTCATGCATTACAATGCACAGACAGCTTAAGTTAAACTCTTCTGCAGCAGCTCCAGGCTGGAGTTTCTGCAGAGTGCAATTATTCACTCAAAGCCAACAGAAAACTGGAATCACAATTTCCTGGATCACAATCCACAGAACTGCACCACCTCTCATACAAAAATGTTTTTAAAAGTGAAGGTTGTGCAAACACACTGTTTTTTATTTTCTCTCGCCTCATTTGAGTATTTGAACCCCAAACATCTGAAGCCATGGGTTGGGAAAGGACACACTGCCTAAGTAACATTTTCCTGAAAATCATCATGTCCTTTTGAATTACTTTCACTCTCTGCAAGTTACCTGACTTTTTGCCCACTCCTGAGGAAGCTCGCCAGTGTAAATGCTGATAATTAGATCAGGCCAGAGGTTACACTCTGATCTGGTTCCACTGCAAATCCATCTCAGCCAGAAGCAAGGCTGAGAACAGTGGAACTAGGAACAGTGCCTGCTCCCTCTCCAAACCACGGGTGCTGTGCAATCTGCCACCCACAAGCATCCCAGGCAAACCAAAGAGGAATTATATATATGCATATCAATTATCAAAGGTTCAA
>VZTB01008686.1:31461-70315 GCA_013397245.1 Thryothorus ludovicianus | reverse complement strand
TGTTTTTCTATCAATATAAAAACAACACTTTGGGAAAATACTTTTTTTGATATTGTAAGAAAAACATTCAGAAATTTATCATTATGACAGAGGCTGAGAATACAAGAACAATGTCTCCTAGCCCAAGGTGATGAATGAAAAGGGTAATAATTTCATGACATACTATAACATGCACTACTGGGTCCCTATTCAGAGACGAAACAAATTTTGGGATCTAGTATACTTTTTCTCCATTTCCATCATTCATTCATTTATTCCTATTATAACCCACACAAGTGGAATAGAAAATTTGAGGAAACATAACAAAATAATTTTCTGTTTTGATAAGAATAGGCATAAAAAAATAAACTAGGAGATTACTGTACTGTATTAAGTATATTTTGTGAGGAAAAAAATCTGCTTTCAATATCCTTACATAATTCTGAAAGAAAAACAGAAAGGTAAATTCAAGCAGTCCCACTTAGTCAGTTATTCTCATTTTCTCTAAGTTCAAAACCCAGACAGGGCACATTAAACTGTAGAAATACTCCACTCAAGCCTGTGGAATCTGTTAAAATTAAATCTGCTCTGACATAAACATAAGCAGGGTCCTGATATCTGGGGTAACCCCTCAGGTCCAGTCACCCTTTATTCATCAGCACAAGGATAAAGCTTCAGAGCAAAATTATCTTCTCCACCAAGAGTCAAATATACGGTTTTCTGAAACTCAGACATTTCTAAAGGATCACAAGAACTACCAGAAACCTCTTTCAACTTCAAAGAAAATCTTGTTTATTTATATTGAGAGACTATATAATAGGGGGTCTTGGTTTCGCCTTTTTTTTTTATTTTATTCAAAGCTATCAGTCATACAGAATGACTTTACACGGAATTTATGCTGATCTCCAACTTCCCCTGAAAACTGTGCTTGCAGATAAGGAGGAAACTAGAAATAATGAACTCATGTATCAATTACATGTCAAAATTATTTAGCTACTTATTTCAGAAAGCCAGAATAATTGTATGTTGTTTTGAGCTTCTGTGACATTTTTTTTTTTTCCTTCTCAAATGTCTTACAAAATAAATTAAAAATCCACAATGGACTTCATAAAGCAATGTACCAATACATGCAGAGGTCTTTTCTTTCTCTTCTTCTGGCTTTTCTCTTTTGGATATTCATTAGTTATTCTCAATTTTTTCATCTTAACTCTTTCTCCCTCCTTTCCAGAGGGAGATACATTTCCATATCAGGTAGATTAGTTAGCAGATACTACAGGTCTGTCTCTCAAAACACCTATTGTTCACAGAGAAGGAATCTGAGACAGACTGAAGTCCAGAACTCATGGCAATTGTTTTTCCCCTGCCTTTGGGCTCTCCTCTTATCCCAGGCAGCTGTCCTCCGAGTATCACACCTCCTACACAGTGACATCCTTGGACCAGATGGAACAGGTCCAGGTTCTCCCATCTGACACCCAAGCTAAAACTGATTTCTGGCAACAAACCTTATACATAAACATGTACTCTCTGAAGAAAAGGCACAGCATATCCTATCTGTCTGAGATTATTTTAAATTATGGATTCTTCATAGAATGAGGAGCTCTAAAATGCAAGATTCCGATACTAGCATAACAAGTGTGTGTGTGTGTATTTAACACGTGTTTGGCGTCTGCATTTCAATGACAAATTGATACATCAATGGATTTCTTCCAAAAGAAAATGAAGCCAGATCATTTCAATAAGAACTTTTAAATTAAATGAAGGAGTGGAATGATTTATACTAATTGTTAGATAACAACTCATTAAATCAAAAGACAAAAATTAGAATCAGAATCAAACAGAATGATTTGGGTTGGAAGGGATTTGAAAGATCATTCAGTTCCACCCCCTGCCATGGGCAGGGACACCTTCCACTATTCCATGATGCTCTAAGCCCCATCCAACCTGGCCTGAGACACTCCCAGGGATGGAGAGCCCACAGCCTCTGTGAAATAAATTCTACTAAGTCAGACCACGTTCCATCTTGATCTGCTTTGTCAGCTAGGTGACAGAGATCCTGGGCTCCTCTGGGACCTCTACAGCCCTCACAGTGCTGCTTTAAAGCAACACTGCATTCAAGACATACAGTAGTGCTGCTTTAGAAAAAAATTGGTGCAGCACCTAATTCTTCCAGGATACGGACTGGAGAAAATATAATTTCTCTTCTGGTCCAAGAACATACATTTTAGTTGATTTCTTTTATTTATCTCACAAATTAGAATCATCGAATCCTAGACTGGTTTGTGTCAGAAGAGACTTAAAGCTTATACAGTTTCAGCCCCTGACACAGACAGGAACACCTTCCACTAGACCAGGTCACTCCAAGCTCTGTCCAACCTAAGCCCAAATACTGTTTCCAAATGATGCAATCACCTCACACAGAACAAGACCTATGGTCCTGTTAAAACCACAGCTCCCCAGTACCCTGGCATCTGCTTTATTCATTCAAAACCATGTGGATGACCTCCTGTCAGCAACACCTACCAAGAACTTCAACAATCTACCTATGTGTCACCATCCTGCTGCTGCTGGCTGCTCTCCAAGGCCAAGCACCACTCACAAGTGCTTTCTGTGCTCCCAATCATTCAGCTTTGTTCCCTGCCTGTGAGAGAGAGGCCTATGACAGAGGAACCAAGGTGAAGCATAGAGGCACGATAGAGGAAAATCTCAGCTATGAACTCCAATTAACACTCTGAAGGCACAGGCTGTTGTAAACACTTTAATTACTCAGTGAAATGCAGCTATTTCTATATCAGCGCACAGAGGCCGAGAGCTCATAAATGATTTCACACCTATAGAGCAAACAGCCTGAACACTCCGAAACCAAACTCCAAATTTCTGCTCCCACCCCTAGACCAAGCCCCCTCCCTGTTCAAATATTTTCCTGAACTTTCACCCAGCCAGAGCTGTCTACTCCAAGTATTAAAAGGTTAAAAGGTAACCCATTTTCTAATTTAGGAGAGTTGCCAAAAGGGCTGATTCATACAAAAAGTCTCAAATCATACAGGAACCAGGTTTCATTTCCCTGCTTCCTGAGGGCCCACCAGAAAGGTGAAAGAGGAGTCACCACAGAGAATAGGATCAGTTTTGAAAACTGAAAAGCAAGTACAATATCTGGCTATCAGTCTTGGGACACAAGTACAACAACTCAAAGAGAACATAATCTTTCCTCTTGGAAACACTCCTAATTTTACACTGATGGCACATATGCACTGTGGCAGCTGATAATGCTCTACACTCATTACAGCTGACTCCAAACATTTGGAGATGTCCCAAGGGGGCACTCAGCAAACACTAACTGGAAGTAGAAAGCATCTCTGACATTTCGTACCTCATCTCCCCCACACTGGGTACTCTCAACTGAGAGAAGAATGGGGTGAGAAAACAAAGAAATCCCAGAATGGTTTGAGTTGGAAAGATGTTAAAATTCATCCATTCCAACCATGCCATGGGCAGGGACACCTTCTACTAAACCTCTAAGCCCTGCCCAACCTGACCCAACCTGGGCACTGCCAGGGATGCAGGGGCAGCCCCAGCTGCTCTGGGCACCCTGTGCCAGGGCCTGCCCACCCTCAGCCACAGCAATTCCTGCCCAAGATCCCATCTGTGCCTGCCCTCTGGCACTGGCAGCCATTGCCTGTGTGCTGTCCCTGCAGGCCTTGTCCCCAGTGCCTGTGCAGCTCTCCTGGAGCCCCTTCAGGCCCTGCCAGGGGCTCTGAGCTCTGCCTGGAGCCTTCTCTTGTGCAGGGGAGCAGCCCCAGCTGTGCCAGGCTGGCTCCAGAGCAGAGGGGCTCCAGCCCTGGCAGCGTCCACAACACAGAAATACTCTAAAGGTAGTACCTGAAAGATTAACATGACAGCTGGACTCAATAGTCTTTTTTCACAGACCTATTCCTAAATCACCTCACACTATGTGACTGCATATATTTTCACCTCACTGATATTTATTTCTTCCCTCTACAGATTAAAAATACTAGAAGAAATTCTGGACTTTTAAATATTGTACAGAGAAGCTGTATTATTCTCTATTCACTTTTCACATCATCAGGTCTTGTTAAAAATATCCACTAAAACTACTTAAAAGACATTACTTTTCAAACATCAAAACACAAGAGAGCAGCCCAAATTCCCATAAAAATGGACAGCTACAGGGACATCCAGTTGTAGCTTCCAACCCCCAGGAAAGAGATTACCCAGGTGATCAAACAACTACATTACACCATCAGGGCTCTACTGCAGGAATCACATTCTGCATTTCAGTGATGCAGCCTAAGTGAAAGGCAGACCCACTCCACAGTTTCTCTGTGCCTTTGTTGTTGAGACCCAAATACCTGCAACCAGAGGTTTTTCAACAGTCCTTATCTTTTGTGAAAAGAGGGCTGAAAATCATATCAGAAAGCAGATTATTAGGAATATGATACACAGCATAATGCATGAAAAACTGTACAGACCTCTGATACTTTGCTTTGAGGAAGTTTGTCATAATGTGCACCTAGTGAACAGAGAGGTCATAGAGAAATACTGATCTAAGTCTAAAACAAAAACTAAACTAGAACAGAATAAGAATATGTGATACAGATAAAGGTTCTCCTACTCAGGATCTTTATGCATTTAAAGCACTGCACATCTACCATTAGAAATATGGATATGAGTGATTAGGAAAATCTTCAAATACATAAATATGTATATATACACCACCCCAATGTGCAGCAGCAAATAAAACTCCCTTTATATGAATCCCTCCTAAACAGAGCACAATAGTCTTAAACTTCGAGGCTCTTCAAAGTGAAGCAACACAAATCTCTCTCAGTCTGGATGTTTTCGCTGCCTTCAATCTCTGTTTCAACAGATGGAAGTTTGCCTTTGATGACTAGACAAAGTTGCCAAAAATGCAAAAGTCACATAGTTTTCCAAATAATGAAGCTACTACAATCTTGATAAAAATTCCTTGAATAGACTCTTTTTAAAAAGCACTATTCTGACCCAAGTCTTTTGAAAGTAACAAAAATAATTAAAATACGGCACTCCTGAGCTAGAACAGAAAACATTTCTTAATCTCTTTGCTGCTCACAACTGGCAAGAAAGAAAGCCTAAACATTTCTCATCATCTGTACACAGCACCTTTCCTACACTGCAGTTATTTTACAGAGCTTTATAATCAACTATATTTCCTTTCTTCCCCCTATGTTTGACTTTTAAGCTTCTATAAAATGCAGAGAGCATCCCTAAATGAGTCAAAACATTGTCAACATTTAAATTTCCAAACAACTAAGACTGTACCCTAAAAAAAAAAAAGGGAATGTAATAGAAATATCAACTAACTTCTACTGGCACCACAGGGTGCTACTTAGGAGTGATGTAACTAGATCACAGTATTTCATTTTTCCTCCACATGCATTTATAGTTTTTAATGAAGTGAAAATGCACTGATAACAACCAGATGTTCAGTTATGGATACAAGCTGCTGAAAGAAGCCTTTATAATTTAAAGCATTGGGAGCCCCATCCTGCAACAAAATGTTAGCAATAGTTTCTACATGGAAGTCAGACAATTAAATACTAACATTGTATCTTTTTGCCGACTATGCAGTTCCAATCATTAGTGTACACTCTCGAGTGCTAACATTAGCAAAACCAAAGAAAAAGCAGAGTATCCATAGCACACTCAAGGGAACTATAAATCAAACATCAATATATGGTAACACAAGTGTTATACGGGACTTGCACAAGTGTAATTGTTGAAAACTGTATTTTTAATAAAATTAAACCTGAAACCTTTATCCCTGGCACTTTGCGCAATGCAGCAAAGCCTGTTTTTCAGAAAGGTAATTCAAGATATTTTTAATAACTCTCAGACACAGGACCACAATGTTGCAAAGTCCCAGAGTCCCTACTGCAACCTATTTCTGCCTTAAAACACACTTGTCTTTTCCAAAACAAACTAACTTTGAGAAGGATTTTCTTAAATTCCCCTGTAAAAAACCGAGACATTTCCAGAAATGCTCTGCCTCCCAGAAAGCCTTTCCCAACAAAAAAAAAAAAGTTATGTTTCATAATGAGGGACGGAGATTTGACATTTATCTTCTTCCACATGCCACAATTTGCTTATTAATTTTGAGAGACAGTCCACCTGCAATTTACAAGTATGCTGCAGGTTGTTTTGTAGGCAGAAATGGCTGATTCTGCCAAACCTGGTAACTAGAGCAAGCTCACAGGTGAGTGACATTTGCCCATACTCAGGAAAAGACTGGAGCCTTCATGAATTCAGTGAAGTCAAGCCCAAAGTGAAGTGGACCTTTCAAGCCCAAACTTCTTATATTTAGAATCCCAAAATGGTTTGGGTTAGAAGAGACCTTAAAGCTCATCCCATTCCACCCCCTGCCATGGGCAGCGACACCTCCCACTGTCCCAGGCTGCTCCCAGCCCCAATGTCCAGCCTGGCCCTGGACACTGCCAGGGATGCAGGGGCAGCCCCAGCTGCTCTGGGCACCCTGTGCCAGGGCCTGCCCACCCTCAGCCACAGCAATTCCTGCCCAAGATCCCATCTGTGCCTGCCCTCTGGCACTGGCAGCCATTGCCTGTGTGCTGTCCCTGCAGGCCTTGTCCCCAGTGCCTGTGCAGCTCTCCTGGAGCCCCTTCAGGCCCTGCCAGGGGCTCTGAGCTCTGCCTGGAGCCTTCTCTTGTGCAGGGGAGCAGCCCCAGCTGTGCCAGGCTGGCTCCAGAGCAGAGGGGCTCCAGCCCTGGCAGCATCTCCGTGGCCTCCTCTGCCCTGGCTGCAGCAGCTCCACGTCCTTGTGCTGCTGGAGCCAGGGCTGGGGCAGCTCTGCAGGTGGGCTCTCACCTGAGCACAGGGGCACAGGGGCACAATCCCCCCTGCCCTGCTGCCCACGCTGGGCTCAGCCCAGGGTGCAGAGGGTTTCTAGGTCCCAGTGCACATGGCTGAGGCATGTCCTCACCTGCCTGCAAAACACCACACAGAAGTAACCCAAACAACTTAGGTAACATCCAGAACACGTTCAAAGGGAAGGAGTGCAAGATAGCTGCACAGGTACCTCTGTTCCTGCATTCTGAACATGGAGATGGCCTTCCATGCTTTAAAAATAATGTTACAGTTTCAGTGAAGGAGAAAAATATAACCTTTAACTGGGGTGCAGACAAGCAACATACTCAGACAGCAGTTTCCAGTTGTATCCACTCCTCCACCAAACTGAACCTACAGAAACCAAGGGACACACTAATTGTCACAATCCTCTGTGTTAAGGCTATTGAATGCTCCTAACAAAGTCCTTGCTATTCTGAAAGACACTTCGAAGACCAGCTCAGCATGGATATTTAATGGTCTGTCACAACAAAAATTCATCTTTAATAGTCTACAGACAGACACTCTGTTACAGTGCCACTGCAAGCTGCCAAAGCTGTCTGTTCTCTCACAGGTGGTCCTAAGTTCTGACACAAAGATCAATACAAGTTGGAATATTTCATGTATTCCACTCAATCTCTTCCTTCCCCGAGTTCACATACTAGGCTTGCAGCTCTCTTGATTCCTTCCAGCTAAAGACACAAACAGACTACTCCCTTCAAACAAAACAGGGAAAGAATCTCTAGTCATACCTGACCAGGGAGAGGGAGGTAAGCAAGAAGTCAACTCACCATGAAAACCATCCTGATCACTCCCTCGAACAAAATTAATAATGAAGTAACACCTTATAGCACCTTTATGAAGAACACAGTTGGACTGTGTATTAGAGAATTAAAGTTTTCCAATACCTCCTTTTCCTTACCTCTTTCCCTTTCGATGATATGGGAACAAATTCTTAGTTAAGGCATTATCACATTCTTAAACATACCCTAGTGATAAACAAGACAGTAATACACATTTTTCTAAGTGTTATTATTTATTAGCAATCAACAACATGCTGTTTCAGGACTAACCAAACTACAAAACAAAAATCTTCTTTATCTCTCTCTCATGAATGTGAGTTTTTTGATATAGCCGAATATTAAATTATGGATAGGCTTTATAATTTTCTTTTAAAGTAATTTTAGCACTAGATTTTATAGTAATCTAAGTACTTTCAGCAGCTGCTTCCACTTGCAGCAACCACATTCACACAGAAACAGAGATGCTGACAGGTTTTGAAGTGGGTGAGGAACAATCCTGCTGGCATATTTTCTTCTGCTGGAAAGTCAGAATAAAGGATACCGGACTACACACACACACATACACGTGTACTTCCAAGAAAGAAAAACAAAACCCTGCAGGATTTATGAACTTGCCCGTATATCACAGCCCTCTCAGCCCTTTGTGCTTCCTCTAATCTGTTCCAAACAAAGCGTGTATCTGTTCCAGGAAGTCCTGACAAGCTCTGTGGAATGACACTCTGAATCACACCACTAACTCATTACACTCTACCTACACAAATCCCTCCTGTTAACACTGACAGAGCTGCATTTAATGACAGCAGTGTTTCAAAAAGCATTGCATCTTTGTCAGCTTTCTAGCCAAAAGAACAATCCCAACCACAAGACGGCGGAGCTCAGTACTACACTGTAACAGACAACTTGAAACCCCTCCAAAGCTGCCACCCTTCAGCTTTGGGGCGCTACATTTTAGATACAAACTACAACACAATTTAACACTAGAGACACTGCTCACTCTACCTTTAGTGAAGTTTATCAGGGGAAAAAAAAGTCAAAACTCATCAGAATACTCCTACAAAATAACACTTTTTTTCCAAAGAACAAAGCATGCTCTCCTATATAAAATACTGAAGTATGTTTGATGGCACATTTCCCAACAAGACGTGGAATCAACATTTCTCAAATACAACAGAAAAAGCCACATAAACAAATCTGGAGATCTACAGAAACATTCCACTTATTAATTTCCCTTGCCCCTTCTTCAGACATCAATTCAGTGGAATTTTAGAAATCAGTATTAAACAGCACAGTATGATTAATTTTTGCAATTTAAACCCCCACAGAACTGCAGAAGAACTTTAGTTTTCACCTTACTGCATACCCCAGAGCTGAAGTGACACCTCCACTGTACCTTCCCCTGTACCATGAGCACAACCATTTCCACCAGTTACTGTCTGTGTGCTGACAGGGGTACCTGAAACAAACGGAATAACTTCTGTTGATGGTTTGAACTGGGTGTGAGACGTTCATCATGTACTTCTTCCAACAGAATATTCAGGGCTGGCACTGGCAGCAGCTTATCATTCATTATCTCTGCTTCATCACATGGAACATTCAAATACAACTATTTAAATATTATAAACCCATTACTACAAGTTTCATATTCTTTCAGGTGTTCAGTTTATAAAAGAAGACTAAGAAAAATAAAATAAAAATAAAATACAAAAGCCTACTTACAAGAGGGGAATTTCAACAATGAGCTGGATGAGGCAACACAGCAGCTCTTCTATGAGGTCTTCACACTCGACTCCTAAAAAAGAAACATAGCAAAAGATTTCTGGGTTTTCAAACACCAAAACAAAGTTAAGATTCAAACACATAAATGCAGGTGATCAATATCTTAATTAAGGAACAAACACTAGAAGTTCTAGCTGTTAAAGGAGACAGGATTTTTTTTCCTGAAATAGAAAGTGCTTCAGATCATTAACAGAGAAAATGGTGATGGCCTTCTCTTTTTTTCATAAAAAAAGTAACTAATAACAACTGCATAAATTAAATGAGATGTTGCTATTGTGGGAATGTGCTAATATTTAGCACATCAAGCCTTCCTTTACTATTTCCAGAAGATGATATTAAACAGTGTTATTATTAACAGCTGAACTAATCACTGATGATTTCTCACTGGTCAACAGTTAAACGCTCCCTCAAAATTCCCTGCACTTCACATATTTTCCCACTCTGTTTTTTAAACCCAAATGAAGAATAATCAGAGACAGTTTCTTTTGTCTAATATACACTGAGCAACATTATAAAAGAATTTTAAAATAATGTAACTACTGAGCATGTCACAGCTGCTCTAGAGTAATATAGATCCAATTTTTTCATGAATACGTATTTATTTATTGAGGAAGTTTTACAAAACTGGTCATATTTTACATCAGTAATTTTTAAAAGCTCTTGTAACAGAAGACTTTCAAGACTCACTGAGGAAAAAGCTTATTAAACCACTTGAAGCCATCATATAATACTAAAAAACCCCAGAAGATAAACCTTTTGGCTCATCAGGATTTAATATGCTTTCAAAAATAAAATTATAATGATGAATATACAACATCATAAAGAACTGTAGAGTTTTATAGCACTGAATGGCTTAAGACTGGCATAGGTGATCCCCTGCATTACAGCACAATAATTACCCAAATGCCTGTTTATTTTGCATTTTCAAATAAATAAGTCCTGCCATAAACACAGCTTTACAGCCAGGCCACAGTGGTGTTACTCTGCTTAACCCAAGTTTGTTCTTGAATCCAGAACTCAATTTTAAGAAGCACAGGGGGAATATTCACTATAAAGCAAAATTATTTCTTTCCACAATCAGTTTATTAAAAACACATTAAAAATTGTCACCTAGTGAACTGCACATTCTAAAGGAAATCAGTTTTTTATCACGGAAACGTGGTTTCCTTTATATAGAATCCCCCATGAGTAACACAATGCAGCTCCTGTTAGTAAAACCAAGAACTGCTCAGAGTATTTAACCTTGGACCGAAACCACAGCCAATAATGGAGCACAGATAATATATTCTAAAGTAACTTGAATGTGACATTTTCCTAAGGCTTTCTGAACCTAGAAAATGCTTATAAAGCAAGACTGCTACTAATTCCCAACAGGTACCTAATTTTTTGCTTCTAAGAAGAAAGTGAGAAGAAAAATGTTAAAAAAGTGAGTGCATTTTTAAAACATTTTTTTCTGTCACACTGTATGCACAACTCATCTAAACAGAGAATAAGGTTATTTGAATATCAAAGAAGGCTTTTTCCTCAAGACAATATTCAAAGTAAAGGAAGAAAACACTGGGTTAGCACAGTCACAGAGAATGAAATATGTTATTTCAAATTAAAAAAAAAAAAAAAAAAGGCTTAATTGCTGTAATCAATGTCATTCAGCTACAATAATGAATGTATCCTTTTCCCAATTGGGGCACTCACATTCTTGTTTAATTTTCATCTTGCCAAGACAATGAGAAGGATGCAAGCCAAATCTATAACGTGAGAGAGAGAGACACAAACACGGAACACTCTGTGTTTCCACAAACAATGCCTCTTTCAATAGCAGGATAAAGACAATACACACAAGACTCATTCACATTAATAGATCACATACTTGGATCAAAGACCTGTAAAGCCTTGGGGAGAGAAAGTACAGGGTGAACCTGTCCAGTTAAAATTAGGGAAAGAAATCATAGGTATATCTTCCAAGCTCCGCTGCAGAAGTGACTGCATTACACAGGTTTTAAAATTTCCAGTTATGCTGAAGTTTTTTCATTAGCTATATTTAAGTCCTCAAACTTGAAATATTTCATTTTGCAAATAATTTGATGGATTTTGACTTTTTTTTGGGGTTGGTTTGTTTTGGGTTTGGTGTATATGTATATATATATATATACACACATACATACATACATACATATTTATATATCTATATTTAAATACACTTCTAAATTTTTTTTAATACAAACTTTTTCATTTTATTTTACTTTTTCAAAGTTGCACACATTAAAGACACTAGATTAGCACACACTACACAGATAAAATGGCTTATGCAGAGGAAAGTAGAGACCCAGGAGGCCCCAATTCTAAAACCAGCCCAGCAAGAACCTAATTACTACATTGATAAGATGTGATCTGGTCTGATAGATGTGCTCAAATAGCAATATCAGTAAGATATTCAGGCATAACAAGGCACATCCTCATCTTAGATGCTACTTGTTTTTCTGCCCTGTCGCTCATACAGAACCTGGACACAAGTAATGAAATAAATAATTCCTTGCAAAACAGACTTAGAGCTTCCATAGGTTTTGTGGTTTGATCTTCTGCTCTAATTACTGTCAAAAACTTACAACTCCTATTTAAGAGTGATAATAATGAGTACAGAAGTTGATTGCCTTCCCCCGTTTCCTTCATTTGATGAGCTGGACACTCACAAAACCATTTAAGGCTCGCAGTAAATGTTTTGCTATTTATTCCCTTCTCTATGTCCTCATATTTGCTTTAATATGTCACAAACAGCCCTAAGTAGCCTTGTGTTTAAAAACTTCTCCACAGACAATGAATAAAGCTTCCTTACTACAGCTCAGGGAATAGGCTAAATGAATTGATGGTCTGATTTAAAACACAATACTCAGCATTCTTACACCTTCGAGTCACAATATAGTTAAAGACTGTGCAGAAATTATGAGATACAGACAGTGGAAAGATGAATTATTTGTGTTAGTGAGACTAACTCCAGCTTCAGCTGAGCAATGCTGACTCCAGTTTGGGATTTATTGGCATCAGGGAATTTTCAGCTGAATCCTAAAGTATATGGGTTTAGTCTCTCTATGGATTTTCCTGTAATCAAAATTCTACAATATTTTCCAAAATTATAAGCAAGTTCCAGTTATGGATGAAGATGCAAAGGCTACACCTCTTGGGCTAAAGAACCACTGAAACTCATAGGAAAGAATACATTTCTGTTAATGGCAGGCCTTCACTTGAAGGAAATCAATAACAGCACTATTAGCAGGGACTCAGTCCAGGGCAATTTATTAATCAGGCTAAAGCACACCCATGCACTCAAACTTCAAAAAAATCCAACTTTATGACACAAAGCACAATTGCACAGCTTTCTTCTTTCAAGCAGCCTAGCAGGAAAAAGTATGAACTGAACATTCAGAAAAAGTGAAAGCATATGAACTGCAAAACCTGGAAGGAAAATTCTTCCAGAAAAGACAACAATAAAAAATGCTACCTGAACAATCATGGCTATGTCACACACAGTTTATACTTCTGAGCAGTCAGTGACAGGGATATTCCCCACACACAGGACTCTCAGAGATTATAATTTTTCCTGACAGTCCTCCCTGACACACCAAATATCCTGGAGCAGGTGCTGATGTGGTGCCTGACTGCAGCGTGAGCATCCTGACGTGCTGAGACTGCAGCTATGTGCTGTACTTAAATCAGAGCTGGGCATCACATTGTATTGTCCAACCAGAAGGATAAAAATGTGGTGCTCATAGGGCAACAAACACCACCACAGAGTGGTTCATAAAGGAGCTGTGGGATGATCCTGAAGAACAATAACCTTTTCTCAGAAGGCCAAGAGACTGAACAAAGCATATGAAAATGGACCACAGGATAGAGAGGTTGTTTGTGTTGTTGGGTGGTTGCACTGTTCTTTCCAATAACTACTGACCAGGCAGTAAGGAAACACTGAAATATCAAAATTCAGACATTGTAGTAAAATTTCTCTTAATATGGATATTTTATTTACATCATATATTTCACACAATAATATTTTCTATAAGGCTTATAATATCATGCTCACAAATGAAGAATTATAAATAATGCCAAGCTCTGGTAAACAACAAAACAGTAAGGATGACTAAGAACTTGATTTTTAAAAAGTAGTTCACCAAATAGAGTAAAATTTCTGTAGAAGTACTAATAAATCTATATAAAATTAAGAGGAATATAGGAATAATAATATTATACAAATAAATTATTATTATAATCATAAATATATAATAACAACAGGAATATTCTACTCTCCAAAAAGTAGAAACCAAAAATTCAAGAAAGCTACACTTAATTATAAAATACAAACAACAAAACACTTCATTTTCTTCTGCTTTCTTTTAATAGGCCCTAGCAGAGCTACAATTTATGAGAGTTCAATCATGATAATTCACCTTCCTATAGCTGAGCATAAGAGCTATAGAAAGGTATTTGCCTTACTACCACTTTCTGTAGATATTTGAAAGTATGATTTTTAGGAATCAAACCCAATGGCTATGTAACCTCAGCATGCTATGAACCTCAACACCCTGAGGAAGTTCACAAGGACTGTCTCCAACTGGAAACCCAAAGAGGAGCTGAGGAGCAGCTCATTTCCTGCCTCACCACCAGACCACACACAATTACCTTCCTAATCAACAACATCCCATGAACAATCTGCTGAGAGGTAATTGCTAAGTACATTTGCCAGCAATATGCACAGAATTATTGCTAATAAATGTCTCTGTGAATTACAGTCAAGTGCTACTAGACATGGTATAAACATGGGTCTACCCTGGTGACAAGAATCACTTTCCAAACCACACTGCTACGAATTCCCAGTGCAAGGAATAAAGATCACAGGGGTTCCAGCTGAATAAAGTCCCAGCTTTTCCACCCATCCCACAGCAGCATGCTGTACACTGAAGGAAGAGGTGAGCCATTTTTAATCCAGGAATGAACCCACAGGCAGTCTGCAGGGATAGCTTATACACAAGAAGACTCTTTTCCAATGTATCAGCGAGCTGACTTCCCTCCTGGAGACCACTCATCACATTTTAAATACATTAAACCATTTCAACGTGTAGCACTTAAGCCTTTGGCACCACGATTTGACTTCCCCAGAGCACTGGCAGGCACCAGGGAGTTAAACAGATTTTAATGAACAGTTTTCATTCTGTTCTGTTCAGGGAGCAAGCAGTGATTCCACGCTCTCAACATGTGTCCTCATTGCAGGAAATCCACCATCAGACACCCCTGGTTGTTCTCACACCATCCACTCGCACTGCTCTGCCATTCTGAGACTTTTTAAGCTTCATGCAACAGGCAACATGCAATTGCACACTGAACAGTACTTTGACTTGGACTTGGCAGTGCTGGGCTAGCTGTCTGACTTGATCTTAGAGGGCTTTTCTGGCCTCAGTGGTTCCACAATTTACACCAAAGCCAAAGAAATCAAGGCTCCCGTGGCAGCATTACCCACCTTGCACTTTGTGAGAGTATCTCAATACAGAAGGTTTGGGGCAGGCAGTGTTCAGACTGTCTTTTTGCTGTAATGCAACTGATTTTGAATGTATTTGTATTATTCTCATGCAAAGACAACAGCTTCTTCTGTGAGCACCTCTCCTGCCATCTTCCATCTCATGTAATACATAGTCCATTTCCTGGACATGAGCCCATTTTAGTAATTCTGCCTAAATCCTGTGTCTGTTCCAGTACTCTTGCATAAGCTACTGCCCTCAAATTAAAATTTAGCAGTTGCTTTCCCTAGGGGTCAATCCTAACCATAGGACTGTTACTTTCTTTCACTAGATCTCCAAATATAGCATTTATTCGACACTGTGGCTGCTGCTGGTTTATGAAAAATATGTGAAAAGATGCATTAAATTGCACTATCAATGTTTCAATGCTCGTATGTGGTCACCTTCACCCCAATTCTGTTCTGTTCCTCTGAAGTGAATCATTACCACCTTTCAAACTGTGTGAAAATCACTAAAGCTCAGGTAGGTCTACAGCACCACATCCTAACAACTCTGCAAAAAAATCCAGATTAAGCTAAACCAAACTCTCCAGTACTTAATTTCTGGTTTTAAAGCAAAGTTTGGGATTCTGAATCTAAAAATAAAATAGAACCATAGAATTATTTAGACATAAAGCATCTGAAGGAAAAGAGCCTCAAGATCAAGTACAACCATTAACCTAACTCACTAGTCCAGCACTAAACCATGTCCCTACATTCCACATCTACAAACATCAGGATTAAGCTTCCCATGGGATGTTTGTTTCACTGGCACTGGTGTGTACCCACCATATGAGCTTGGTCCTGCTTTCTCTTCATAAGTAAAATGAAGCTGCAGCTCCTCTTCTGACATTCGACTGATGAATACTTTCAGCAAACAGCAAATAATGAACAGTGCATTGTGAGCCTGCCAGATAAAAAGGTGGCTAGAAAAGAAGCAGGAACAAACAAGAATCAGTAATGCTTCACCAGCAAACATGCATCAAAAACCACATGAAAATAAACGTCAGAGTAGACAAAGCTCTACAGTAGAAGCAAGGAAAAGTCAAAGTATTTAAGCAGAGAGTCTGCAGTTGATATTACAGAAAACATACAGGGAATGTATTCAAAAGTAGTTTAGAAAATACAACCTTATCCCTAACTGCACTTGTACCATTAAAAACACCACAGTAGACAGAACTCTTTGAGGAACTCACCAAACAGTTCAGCAAATTTCTAGAGGTCTCTAGACACTATGGACTCAAGGCACACAGACATTTGAAAATTTCCAACAGGTTCAGACCTGAAAGGTTCCTGGCTCCCTGAACCTTAGCCCTTTTCCCAGGTAAACAGCCTTCCAGTGACAGTAGGCATTTATGGACTTCATGAGCACCATACAGCAGGATTTTCTTATGCAACACACACAAATATTTTCCAAGCTTTCTGAATGAAAGGGAAATACAGCTGCAAAAAAATTTTTTGAGTCCCAGTAAGCAACTGCTGGGGGGCCCATGAAACAACACAGAGCCAACTCTTGCCCAAAGCTGTACTTTCAAGGTATCTTAGGACTAAAATAGCAACAGCTATCTGGGCACAAGCAACTTCTTACTTTAGAAGCAAGAAAAAACTTGACAGCAGTCCTGGGAACAAGGAGGAATTCCAGCCCTAAATCTGATGAAAGTGGGACATTTATTTATGGGTGTGAGGGAACAACTACAGAAAGTCTCCTGCAATAAAATCCCACAATGCTGCACAAACAAGCTGCTGGAGTTCTCTCCTACTCCTGAAAGGGGCAGACAAAGCCAATAGCAGCTACATGACATATCTTGAAAGCAGTATTTTGATATATATTTACGTATTTATAGACACAGATATTTAAAGTATTTCCAAGTTAGAATACTGGCTCATACATTTAATTCAGCTAAGAAGTTCAGATAATTTTTAAACATCTCTAAGCCAGTAGCACCCATAGCTTACACCATTTATATAAAAATGCGTTCATCTAGTACACAAATATGTATTTTTCCCAAGTAATCTACTTACCTTTTACACTTAATTTTTGTGTTTAGAAAAGTACTAGACACTAGTTCTGTTTCAAACAGCAGTTCAAGAGAATTCTAAGGTTTGAGTCTGTAAGTATGTTAATTAACCCTGTAAAACTCAAGAGCTAGCAACAAAAGGAACTTTTAAAAAATTAAATGGCACACACAGCTCTTTTCTGGAAACTTACTTCTGACATTCTGCTGAAATTTTTAACTCTTTGGTTCTAGAAAGAAAGACTTTAATCAATGATCCAAGGTTTCCTGTTCGAGGATTCTTCTCAACTAGATGAGGAAAAATAAAGACACAATTACAAAACATGCATAAGCTGACAGTATCTCGTTCAAACAACATATAGAAAGAACCACAAATTTCAATGTCTTAAATATTTCTAAATAAAGCATAGTATAGTACATCTTGTTTTCCTGTACAGGCATTCTTCTTTCAAGATTCTCCAGTATATGGTTTACTAGTCCATAATTGTTCTCTGTATACTATTAATCCTAGATTTAAAATATCCCAAATATGGGATACTCATACTCATACTGTTTCCTTTCCTAGACTTGTCTGCAGCATAACAATCCCCTGTCAGAAAAATGGGCAGGTCTTGACAACTACCTTATACCTTCTCACAACACCCTGATCACTTTATATCCCTTCCTTTCATCCTCTAATTCTTTCCTCTTACTGATCAACTTAAAGGGCAAAGAGAAGAAGACATAGTAGAGATGGAATTATTTGTTTTAAACCTTGCAGTCATATCAAGTTCTGTAAAACAATTAACAATGGAAGTAAAGGTTTGGGATATAAATAAACACACGCTACACTGCTTTAATTTTACTAGGGCAACATATACAAACAGAATGCTAAAGGCATGAATGTGCACAGGGATGCTGTTTTCCCAATTTTTCTGGTGAGGTACCTAGAAAAAAGATGTCTCACCTAAAGACTTGCAGACTGAGATTGTGGCTTCTTCCAAGAGCTTTAAATCAGCACTAGGTAGGAGGAAAAGAAAACAAAAATGATTACACAAGCAATTTGGTTCCTGTACTTGAAGTGAAAATTCATTACAAAACAATAATAAAATCATTTTATGAAGCACTAAATTTCAGCCATCCATTAGCTCGTTGAGGTCAGTTTGTCCAACCTCCCTGCTCAAGCTCCTAGAGCCAGCAGTCGTGGACTATGTCCACGTGGCTTTTGAGAATCCCCACAAGCACTGTAAGCAACTCACTCCAAGGCTCCACCATCCTAACATCAGACAGAGCAACATCCCTTTGAAGTACAGCAACCATAAAACAGGAAACTAATATTCAGAAGTGAATTGCTCATCAGAGTGAAATTATGTCAGTGTCTTCTCCGAGGGAACAAGGGACAGGATGAATGAAAATGGCCTGTTCAAGGGAGTTTTAGGTTGGATATTGGGGAAAATTCCTCCATGGGAAGGGCTGTCCAGCCCTGTGACAGCTGCCCAGGGCAGTGGTGGAGTCCCCATTCCTGAAGGGATTTAAAAGCTGCATGGATGTGGAACCTGGGGACGTGGTCAGTGGTGGCCTGGGCAGTGCTGGCGGATGGTTGGACTCAATGGTTTTCATGGGCTTTTCCAACCTAAATGATTCTGTGATTCCATGAGCATTTCATTACTGCTAGTTTTGCAGCTTCAGTGCTGGCATGTTCTGTTTGGTGTTACTGAAAATACAAACAGAACAGCAGCCTACAGAAAGAACTTCAACTTTTTTTACAAGAAATTTCACATGAAATGACGCACTTTAAAAACATGAATAAAAGAAACCTCAATCTGACATTTAACCTCAAGCAAAGCAGCTCTTTCCTTTTAACTAACATTATTATACTAGTGCAGCAATCACATCAGATACAGCAAATTGTTTGTAACTTCATTAATTGCCTCGTGATACAGCTCAGAAAAACATCATCTGAAAAGAACAATAAAGCACTAAAGCAAAACCTGACAGCAACCCCTGAAACCACACCAGCTGCGTCAAACACATACTTCTGACCTATGACTGCAGAGCAACTGATCCTCAAAAACATCCTTAACAGATGAGAAAACAAGACAAACCATCAGATACTGCGCTCAATGCCACCACTGAGCAATACGAATATTACTAACTAAAGGGCACCCTGTTCCACCCTCTCATCATTAAAATTTTTTTCCTTCTATCTTGTCTGAATCCACCCTCCTCTAGTTTAAAACTACCACCTCTCGTCATATCATGAAGGCCCTGCTGCTCAGTTTTTGGAAGGGATGGTAGAGCCCCTATACAGACTGAACATACAGCCTGACCTTCAGGGACTTCTGAAGTTCTACAAATTAAAGGACAGTCAAAAAAATTTAGTTCAATGCTTGCAGCCATAACGCAGTCCTCCTCTCTTTTTGAAGTCCAGTGAAGTCTTCTGAAAATTACATGGTAATCCAGTTTACAGCACACTACTGCACCAGCCTGAGATTATCAGCAGTGCTGTGTGGGAAGCTGTTAAACCAGCTCCAGTGCTGAAAACCCTGTGGAGCCATGCTCTTGGAAGCTGTGGACTTTGAGCTGCTCCCCACCTCATGAGGTCTAGAGATACTGTAGAAAGAGCAGTCAAAAGAATTATTTCAAAATCCTTCAACAGGAAACTATTCAAGATAGAGACATCAAACAAATTAAGTTTTAAGATGCCTGCAAATTTTCTTGTATATCAGACTAATTTACTGTGTAGTGAGCTGACAGATGAGACAGCTCGTCACCTACAGCTGAATATCCTAAGACAACTTTAGATTACACAGATTGGCTTGTCCTGATATCAATTACCAGCATTCATTATTCTCTTACAAACTGCTTTGAAACACAAGATTCAGAAAGAACAAACTTACACTTTGATATATACTTTTAAAACATTAGGCTTGGTCTCAAAGGTGGTCTCTTGTTCCAGCACTACAAACATGCAGAGTAATTTAAAACAAATGGTATTGAGCAAGAACACGCCACCAGCAACTATGGACAACACAGTTCTCTAGGTCTATGTGACCTTACACTTTTTTTAAAAAAACAAAAACTTCTAAATTTGCCCAGCTGGCTGCTTGTCATCAGGATTTATTCCTTCCCAAGACCTGGCAGGCAGGAAGGGCGAATATTACAATGGACAACAACTCAGCAGAGAGTTCTTAGGTACTGAAAAATCATAATCTAACACAACATGACCCCTCCCACTATCCAAAGATCCTGGGGACACAGTCAGAGTGGTTATTGTAATTGCTCCAGGATTTAAACCATAAATGCAGACATTCAGCTTTGAATTATGGTTCATTTTCTCCCTAATTTCTAAGGTTAGGTTTCAAAGGATAGCATTCTTACAGATTTTTTTTTCTTCTCTTTGAGTTATTAAAACCCACACAAAGTCTCAAAAAAATTCCACAGAGTTGTATAATTTTTAAAAGTTGCCAGGATCAAAACCAGTGGCAAAGCAAGCAAGGCTTTCAGAACTTCAGGAAAGCTTTTAACACTCAAGTAATTCTTTTTCATACTAAAATGGAGTTTAACGCTTAAAAATTAAGTATAGCCCACTGCCTCTTATCCATACAACAGGAACACAAAAGTGAATTTTGCCACACTCAAGACTAGGCAACAGCTACTGCAAAATTTCAGTTCACTCAAAAGAAACACCTAGGAAGGGGGAATTACAGCAGAAATACCACTCCAATAGACACACACCAGTGAAAAATACTGTTACATCCCCAAGGATGGATTCACGGAGATGATATTGTGGAGGGGTACAAGAAATAGCAGTTCATTCCTAAGTGCCTTGGGCCAAACTTAGCAGTGACTTTCTTTCCTTTGATTGGGCAGGAAAGAGAAGTGAGAGACATGGAAAAAGCTGTCTGGGCATTTTCCTGTGCAGTGAAGAGACAGAAGGTTAATTAGACTAAGATTTGGGTAGAAATGCCAGAGCCAAGATTCACAAGGTGGCACACAAGAAACAGTACAACCAAATCCAGCACCAACTTCTCTCTACAGTCCCTGTGGAAATGACATCTGGTTAATGAATGAATGTAAGAATGGAAAGTCAACACTGAAACATCTGTGCTTTTATTAAGCCACACAGAACACTGCTAATAAGGACATGAATTGCATTCCAGCTCTAATAAGAGCAAGGACTGATAAAGTGAAGCTCCTCCACTGCACTAATCACAAATAAAGGTTCCAATTCTCTCTGAAAATCCTCACCTGAGAAATACGGAGTGCCCTCTTGTCAAGTATTTACCAAATACATGTCTGGAGCACCAGTCTGATGAGGAGCAGCTGAGGGAGCTGGGAAGGGGCTCAGGCTGGAGCAAAGGAGGCTCAGGGGGGCCCTTGTGGCTCTGCACAGCTCCTGCCAAGAGGGGACAGCCGGGGGGAAAGGGCTCTGGGAACAGGGAACAGGGACAGGGGGAGAGGGAACGGCATCAGGCTGGGCCCGGGGAGGGCATCAGGGAAATTTCTGTACATAAAGCTCTGTCCAGCCCTGGCACAGCTGCCCAGGGCAGTGGTGGATTTGCCATCACAGGGTGGATTTAAAAGCCGTGTGGAAGTGGCACTTGGTGACACAGATTCAAACACATAAAACTAAAGGACAGATTTGTTAAGGATGGAGTGTAAAATATTCCCTGCTCTATGAGAAATATTTGGTATATTCGCAACATGAAACAGATTATCTACTGCTAATAATGAAAAGGTGGTAATTATGAGAAGTCAACTCCACCTGCTGCTTGATAGCTCTGCTGAGCATCAGCAGAAGAAATCCAGGCACTCCAGTAACATCCAGGAAGCTCTTCCCTGGACAAGACAGCTCTGGAAACTGGTCACGTGCATACGGAACAAACTCTGGAGGTGATGGGGCCCTCATACAGGTTTCTCAAAGCAGCTGTGGCTGCCCCTGGACCCCTGGCAGTGTCCAGGGCCAGGCTGGACAGGGGTTGGAGCAGCCTGGGACAGTGGGAGGTGTCCCTGCCCAAGGCAGGGGTGTGGAATGGGAAGATTTTTAAGATCCCTTCCAACTCAAACTGTTCTGGGCCTCTGTGACACCAGCTTCAAGCCACGGACCTTTAACAGCACGATCACAGTGACCCAGGTGAGTTTGCACATGTACTTCAACTGGCACAACCTGCACTGAACCACCTCGCTTTCAGAGAGAAGTACATATTTACATATTCACCAGTTCTGCAGTTTTCCAAGAAATGAACAAAAGGTATCACCTGATGTGGGGATTCAAATAGGCTGTGAACATACAGGGCAAACAGAACAGATTAGATTCAAAGCAGAATATTCTTAACTATACAGACTTTGGCTCAGTTGGATACAAGCATATTTGTGAGGTTCATGGTTGCTTCCCACACACTTTAGGAAAAAATTCCAGGCTTCACAGGAGTTCCTCCCTCATCCTGTGATCTGATGGCCAACATTTTCAAAGTACTTAATAAAAAAAAGAAATTATTTTATTTGTTTTTCTTTTATGTAGAGGCTAAGTCCACAGACTTCAGCAAAACTAAAATTAATAATAGTGAAAATTGCTTCCTTGACAGCACAGCCATGTTTAAAGAAAATTGGTTTGTCTTTGTTTATTTTAAAGGTATCCAAACAAGAGCGGTTGTACAGTGGCAGTGATTATTTTCTATAAAACCTTAACACCACGTAATAAGAATATTTTGCATACCAATTGTCACTAAAAACTGCTCTATACACAGATAGCATCTGTGTGACTGCAGCTATCACACATCAATGGTGAAAGTAAAGAGTAATCAAGGATAATCACTATTTTGTTGGGATTTAAATCACTTTGTGTTTGCAATCACTCATCACAGTCCTAAGAGTTTCTTTATCAGGAAGTTAGTTTTCTGTAAGAAAACCAGTAGAGGTGGGAAAGAATGGCAAATTGAGCAGTCTATTAGTCAATAAAACTTCATCATTTTCAGTAACTGCAGATTCTTATTTCTTGCTTCTTATGACCAAAAAGCAGGATCTTGCAGTCAGCTATTCTGGCATGTATTGGAAAAAACACTATTTCCAAAAATAAGAGGATGAGAAAAAAAAAGGGAAAAAAAAAACAACTACAAAAACAAAACAGTGGCATTATAAATAGGATTATTTTTAAATGGTTGAATTCAACTGCCTTACTTTAAACTTACTAACAATCAGTCTTCAGGAAAACCATGATTATTAAGATAGAGAAGGTTGTTTCCTGACAGATGCCAACTTTGAAGAATGTGGGTTTATTGGCTTTTAACAGCACCACAAAAGAAGATGTTTCAAAGTTGCAGTGGCTTCTGTTAAAGTATCTCCACATAATAAGAGAAAGCATTCTGCCTAAAAGCTGCAATTATAAACATACTCACATGGCAACACCTGCCCTTACTATGGTAAGAAAAAGACCCAAACCAAAAGAGACAAGTGCCCCTCTAAAAACAGGGTGAAAAAAACCAAAACAAGCAGCTGTCCCAACAGTTTTTTCCTCACAGTAAGACCTTTTTTTCTTTGCTATTGAACACAAAATAGAAGAACCAGCCCATTACTAAATTCATACTGTGGGAATGCTGATTTTAATGGACGAGTTGGAGGACAGACATCAAAGAATTTAGGGCAGCTTATGATTTATTGTACCATTTAAAAAATGTACCATGTTAAGGCAACGTAAAAGCTTCCCATCTTTGTGTCTTTCCATTAAAGGCCCAGGCACATTATTCTTGAACCAGCAACTCATTAATAACTCTGGGGAAGGAACAAAGCAGAACAGTAAATATTAAGTACATGACTTTCAGCAAGTTCTGCTTTAGCTAATTTTAAATTTTCCATCAGAAAATAATTGTAACTAATACCATCACTAAGGAGGAGGTTGCATTCTTGGTAGCAAATCACAGAAAAGCCAGACAAACACAAAGTCTGCCTAGACTGAGAGCTAACACTCCAAAGCAAACTTCATAGCTCTTAATCCTTGACAGTAACTAAAAAAATCATCCAGAAAAGCTGAATTTTTCCAATATCCAAACACTATAGGATTGATAGGTCAGTTAACTAAAGTATAGAAGTGGCAGATTTAAGAGGTTTTATATAATTTTAGTTCAGCGCCCATAAGTTCATTCTGTGCAACAAATAAAGACCCATAAAGGAAATAAAAAATGAACAAGCATGAGCATGAAATTAGAGTACCAAGTACTGGCTGAAACCAGAAATGTCTCAGCAGACATTCCAACAGTACCTGCTTAGCACATATGATTTGTTCTATGGAAGAGGATATCACAATGAACCTTTTACAGTGAAAAGCATGAGGCAACCTAAAACTGAACTGCTGGAAGCTGTTCCTTTGGCTGTCATTTATGTCTGCACCACTTATCTGCTCCCACTCCTAGACTCTGGAAGACCCTGGTGGCTTTCTTCAGCTGCCAGATACCCAGGCTGGCTCTGGCTGTCACTATTCACTCATGCCAGGGCAGTCCCAGGCAGAAAGAAGGGATTCACTATCATCTCATTTCTAATTACTGACAGCTGATATTCCCTCTTAATATTTGCCTGATTACTAAGAAAATCAACAGTATGAGAGAAGAACAAGCAGCACAGAAAGCCAGAATATTAGACTCCTTGCAGCCAGCTCTGCTTTGACCACTCACTCTCCTGTTCCTTTTTGGATGGCACAGCAGGTTAAAGCAATCCCACCTTTTAGCTCAGTAGGTTGTCATGCCCCAAAAAATCAATCCCTCATCATGCCAGAATTGTTTTGTGGTGCCAAGCGATGAATCACCATAGGGAATTATCTTGGTTGAAAAAATAAACACTTCTGCTGTGTTTTCCAGATAGATTAGCTCCTGATTAAACCCACAGAAAAACAAAATAAACACTGGAAGAGATAATGAAAGGGCAAGAGCATCTTGCATCAATGTTGCTGACAGAGATACAGCAACTTTGCAGTCAGCAGCATTGGTATTTGGCAAACTTTATTACACACAGAAAACTACCTTGTGTTGTTCACAAGAAACAGACCAAAGAGTCAACTGAAAAAGTAAAACCCAGTAAAGAAAGCATGGCTGAGGAAAAGAGCAAGGCTAAACAATTTCACATGGAACCAGAAAAAGAAAGATTAACACATTCAGTCAGGTAGAGATCAGAAAAAAACGAAAGAGAGAACCACCGAGATGAGACATGGATAAAAGTAAGATCAACCAAACTGAAAGGGCAAAGAGAGAAAAGCAAAACAGGGACAAATAAAGAAAAACAAAGTGCCAAGACACACAAATCATAAGAAAATGAAGACAGCAGAGCACAGAAAGTGGTGCTATTTTAAGATTTGGTATTATGTCTTCATGTTTCTCAGAGTAGCAAGACAGTAATTCCCCATCTCTCTAGCCAAGGTACAAAGACTACTGCTCCACAGAAGATCCAGCTCTGTTTGCCACCTGGGATCTACAGTACTGGACTAATTGGAACAGCTTCTGTAAAGCAAAGCATTAGTCACAAGATCCTAACTAGAAAAAGGATACACTGAAAAGCGTTAATAACCCCACAAACTTTCTTACACACACAGATACAGATTTCCCTTGCAAGCCTTCCTTGTGGATACAGTTTCCTTGCTACGGCCAAGGCTTCTTGACAGCAAGGCAAATTTGTTGGGCATTTGTTGCTGAAAGGAGTAAATCTATCCCAGATCCATCACTTCCCCACCTTGTTGGTTTTTCTTGGATAATTTGGGTTTGGCTGATAGCTTTTCCTACCAACATTCTTTGATTAATCACCTTCTCTCCTAATGTTTTTCTCTGCCTCCTCCCCTATGCTACTGACATATGTAGAGCAGAATTATGTCCAAAGCAGCACTCAGAGAAGATAGCCTTCTTCTCCCTGGGGATTCCATCAGCCCCATCTTTGCAAAAATATCAGGAAATAGATCTTTTACTCTGAAGTATCACCAACTGCCTGCAGAAAAAAAACAACACCAAACACTTATACAGCTCCCAATATTACTTGCAAACAGTCATTAGTTTTGCAACAGATAGCTGGAAAAAGTGAATTTAAAAAGAGAAGAAAACTGCAAAACTATCCTGTATGACAGGTGAAAACTGACTCCTTTCCAGAAATCACAAACAAGCATCTTGCTCCTGACACTTGGTAATTTGGAAGATTTCAATCTCAGAAATTGACATTGACCTCTATTGTTCCATTCCTGCAGGCAAGGTTATCTGATATAGACAAATGCTGAGGGTGCTCTGCAGCCAACACTGTCCTATTTCACTTGCCAATGGTTGTCTCAGGTAGATGCAACTAAATGGGAAATTTCTGTTTCCTTCCAGTGTTAAGCTGCAGAAAAGATGTCTCTAAAAATATTTCTCTTCTAGCTCCCAGGCAAGAGCACCATCTGGTGTTCAGCTAATTAAAGATTTCAACCTGCATTTGGATCATTTTATTGGACTGCTTGTCTTTTTAATTATGATTCTTACTTGAGGGTTTTTTGTTTGGTTAGGTTTTTGCTTTGTTGATTTGGTTTTGTCTTTTTTAAGCAAATTTACTCTGCACTGGATCTGAATTCCATGAATCAGGCATAAAAAAGCTGCAAAACAAGCTAAGAAAAATTCCTTAACTTTCATGGGGGAGCAAAGGAAAACAGGACAACCAAAAGAAATTGGTGGGGTTTTATATGTAATTATTCCCCCTTTAAAAAACTCAAACAGAGTATTATATAAGCTCTTAGAACACTGTCAACTTTATTAGTTACAGGTAAGCTGTAAATAATTCTTGTCTTCAGGGATCTTAGAGGAAAAACAACTGCTCACTCACACATTCCCAATTCCATACTGCCCTTTTCCAGCTTAACAGCCCTCCACAACACCATCCCTTCTTCCTAACTTCTGGCTATTCTCTCCAGGCAGAAGCCAAAATACTTCCTCCTCCTCCTCCTCCTCCTCCTCACTCTTTACAAAAATAGCACCTAGTGAATGCTTCTCAGTTATTTACATTAACCATTTTCCATTCCAGTTGCCTGAACATTCCCTTACAGAGAAGCACCAGTTTTATGCTGGAAACTGTAGAAATAGTTTAAGTAACACCTGAAGGTATTAATATCAGATTGTTCTTGTAAGACTGATAATCAATACACAGGCCAAGGAATTTAGCAATGGAGTGGAGTTGATAGAAGGTACAAGAACTTAAATTCTCTACTTCTGGAGATGTGCTATGGATCCTCTAAAAAATATTGATTTTATTTATACACACAGCACTTTCTGGAATGAAAACACATTCAAAGCTTGAATTTTAGGTATTTAGAAAATATCTTTATAGAAAATACACATCAAATTTCTTTTTAAAATGCAAAAAGGGTGGAAAAAAGCCATACAGAATAAGCAACTCAAAAGCTAACCTACAATTAAATCATGCAAGAAGTATAATTCACTAAATTGAGAAGAAACATCACATGTTGGAATCTTCATCAAATCCAGTCAACCCAAAGGCTATATCAAAGGAAAAGAAAGCTCCCTAAAACAACAAGGAAAAAAGTTTCCCCCCAACACTACAGACCCTATTTCTTATCTTTACCAGGAGGATGAATAGCAATTACAGTTACTATGAAGAAGAAAGAAACCCACAGGAACGGAAGAGGACGTGGAAAACACTTCCAAACTTAGAAACAACAGCCTATTTTACAACAGCATTTATTCTTCTGCTACCTAAAACAGGAATAATCAACAAAACCACTCATTTGCTTTCAGACTGGTCATTTCTACAAACATTATCAAAGCCAGCTCTTACCTGTTTGTTGGAGTGGTGAAGCTAAAAGACAGAAGCTGATTCCAGAACGGGTCATTCTCAGAGATGGGCTCTGATCCTGACAGTTTCTGTAAGTACTCATTTTCTGGAAGCTCACTGATGCTGCTGCTATTTGCTCCCATCTTCTTTATTTGGCGAATGTCTTTCTAAATTTTCATTTCTTTGAGGGGGAAAAAAAAAAAAGAAGAAGAAAGAAACATTTTAAGTCTTTTGCACAAAAAAGGAATATGCAGACTCTGAGTTAGCCACCAGTAAATCTTTATATCACCTCCTTGAAAAATTACTGAGATGTAGGAATCAGGCACATAGGAATATATTAGAAAGATTTCCTTTAAACAAAATTTGGACAATAACATCTTTAGTCAAGAAAGATAAAAGTTTCTGTGCTATTACTTCAGTCATCATCTCACTTGTATTTTAATAAATTATACTCAGCAAGAACACTGCAGCACAGTTTTATCAGTAACAAGGCTGGTAGCAGTGGGGAAAACTACACAGAACTCAGTTTTAATGGGAGTGTCAAGCCGACTTACTGTTCAGAAATGTTTTCAAACTGAACATGCAGATAGAAAANNAACTGAACATGCAGATAGAAAATTACTGCTTCTGTAAAGGTGCAGCTAATTCCTGCGTGCCACCAATGATCTAAGCCTTTAAAGTTCCTGCCCTTCCAGAGTAAGCACAGCTCTTATCATGCTGTTATCAAGCAAGCAAAGATACTACTGACCATACATGAATCTCCTGACTTCTGTAAAATAACATGGTTCCATCCAGACAACTACTTCAATGGGAAAAAGCCATAAAATGAACACATCAAAAATACAACTGCTTTTTGATGGAAGACTGCAGAAGCTGGCACTCCAAACCCTCTTACTATATGTGTTGTACTTGATCTGTGCGAAGAATGAGAAGCTTTAAACTCCTCATGCTGCTTCTCATCTTTATAAATAATTTAATTAAAGAAAAAGAACCACCACAGTGCTATCAACTACGTGCCAGGTATGATCCCAAGTACCTCACATCTTTCCAGGGCATCAACTTCAACAAACTTTCACCTTTTCAGAAAAATAACTGTGACTGATAGGTTTTAAAGTTTGTATGAAAAAAAGGCATCGCCATCAAGATAAAAGTGTTGTGCAACATTTACTGTAACCTAAATACTCACTGCTGAGCTGCCATAAGACCTAAGAACAAGCTAGATCAGAAGACGTAAGCTGCTACCCAGCAGCAACTTTTCCCTTGGTTTCTAAAAGATACAGATGCAAACAATCAGATACAAGATGTCAGATACTGCTACTTTTAAACTCATCAACTTCGCAGAAGCAATTAACTTCCAGAAAAGACACTTCCAATAGAAGTTAGTATTAATAAAGAAAGGTGTAAATATGAAGAAAGCTTACTAAAAGCAAACAAGAAATGCAACAAAAAGCTGCAACATTAGCAGCCATAGATGAAGTTCTCTGAAAAATTCATATTTGAGATTTAGAGCAACTGCATAGTACCCAAATATGTCAGGAATAACAAAGGGCCAGCACAGTCTTAGAGCAGAATACAAAATATATAAAGTAACAAAGATTTTTAAAATGTGAAATCCTATAAAGAAAAAAAAAATAAAATTGGTGATTATTCTCTAAATTTTACCTGTAGAAGACACCTTGCACTGGACCAGGTTGCTCCAAGCCCCATCCAACACGACTCATTTGCAATGTGTTCAACTACTGCAAAAGCCAACAATGATGCTGTTGGCCCTGGACCTGTATTTTGACTCAGGCCTCATCCCTGTGCCTTTAAATTACTTAAAGGCCTACATTTAAACCTTACTTTCTTGGAGAAAAGACAAGTCTAGTCTCTGTCTGCTTCAAGTTCCCATTCTCTGCTCATGTTTTCCAGCTCACTTGCTCCAAGACAAACAACTAATGGTGAAGAAAACCAAGAGGCAGCTGGAGCCCTGCCTTCCTTCCAGTTCCTCCACCTTCACCTGGAACTCCTGAGCTCTCCATGCCAGAGCACTGACAGTGCCCAAAATTCTTAGCCTGTCCTCCTAAGATAAGTCACTGTATTCTCCATTTACAAGCTACTCCTGTAGCTCGCTGCAGCTCCCAAAACCCCCCACATTTAAACCACTTTCCAGAAATATGACAGCAACTGAAACATGTTTCAAGCAAATCATTGAAAAGGAGTCGTGCTTGCTTTCCAAATTTCCTATGGCATGCCAGCAGGCTCAATACTATTAGGACAACACCCAAAACAAAGAGGATTTTAAGAGCAAGTCTTACCAAATTTTATTGTCTGTTTTCAGAGTGTCAAATCACAGAGCCCAGGAACGTGCCCAGTTCCACAGCCACGCTCCCAAGCAATGTGACAAGCCCTGGAGCCCGTTGTGAGCCCTCCAGCCCTGGTGCCCAGCTGGCTCCTTCAAACTGCAGAGAACGTTTCACTCCATAGACCTTCCCCAAAGCTCCAGAAAAATAAGGCACTGGCTGACGACTTTTTCCTCTAAATGAAACATCAAGCCATCCAGACCTGTCAAAACAATCCACCTGCTAGCCTGCGCTTTAAATACCTGATGGTAGCTTGTAGATAAGGGGACTTGGCCAGCTTTGACTTCCACTCATTCAAGAGCCAACAAATCTTGGAGTAATCAAACAAACATACAGATTTTTTTCTCTCTCTTATACCTCAGATGGTTTCTTTCCTCTCTTAAGTACACTCACTACACGCCTCTGAAGCAAAAATCTCAGAGAGTTCTACTGATCCTTCCCACAGGTGACTGCAGACTCACCAAGCAAACTCCTTCCATCAGGAATTTGTGTTACCCCAAAGTGTGGTGAAGGGCTCTGCACTGACTTCATGATGCAGCCTCAGCGCCTTCAGCTCCTACAATCTGAACCACAGGCCCTGCTTTACAGATGCAAGACATTTCTGAGGAACTTCAGCTATCAAGTGACACAGGAAACAAGTCTCTCCTTCAGAGTTCGTGAATGTCCTACGGGAAAAACATCTAAAAATAATTTCAGATAGAAAAAAAAAAAATTCAACATTTCATTTTCAGGCATTTTAACAACAGTAACAGATTAACCCCAATGCTTTAACTTAGCTGATTACGGGCTAGTCATGATCTCAAACACATTTCCAAGACAGCTGCTACTAAATAATATTAAATTAAATAGCAGTCACCACCTTAAATAATTTTCAAAGATGCTATCAAATCTTTCTTTTAGAAAGAGCTGCCTTTAGCTGAAAAGATCACTCAAATAAAACATGTAACCACTTAAAAGTCCACACTGCTTTTGATTAAGAGGCACTGCCTCTGTGCCTGTATGCTGGTTATAAAAGGTATGTCAGTACCTGGAACAGATTTACAACACTATGCTGCAAGCAGTATTTAAAACATTTATTTATTTAACCACCATTTTTCCTACACTTGAATTTCATAACAGTCCCCAGAAGCTGCTCCAGGGGATCCCAAAGAAACTGCAAAACACGAGGTTAAACAGATTCTGCTTCCTCACATACTGAAGTGGGACAGCCCCAACAAACACTAAATCACAGGAAATTCCCTTTCACCCCAGGAAAGTCAGTCCTTACTCTAGCAGTAAATTACCAATGAAATCTAATTTCCTTTTCCTTGAAATACACTAAATAAATAAATGCATGGTTCATTAAAATGAGACTTTACAAAAAGCCAATCTACTTATTTGCCACCAACCTCCAAAAAACAAAAAAAAAAAGAAAAAAATCAGACACAACTTATTAGCAACTCATTTAGTTTGAGTATTTGGTATTTTTACATCCTCAAAGAATCACAGCCTGGTCTGCAAGTGTCATTCTCTATTAAATCCAGCATCTGTTTAGTCCCAGAACTTGGCTCCATGATGCAGCAGTAGAGGCTTTAGAGCAACACAAGGGAGTTTGTTTTGCATATCAGACTCATTCCAATCTCAAATTGCTAGGGGTAGGTATAAACCCCAAGTTTACTGTTTCTTCTAGAAGATTTTGGTATTAATGATTAACAAGAGTTACAAGAATATAATTTTCTTCTGTAAGGAAATTAAGAGCAATTCAGCAATACATAGATGCCATGTATGAGCCCCTAAGTGTAACTCAAGGTACAGATGTGAACTGCTGAAATTAGGAAAAAACTGCTCATGTTCTATATATCTTCTATTTAAATATGTTTAGAAAAGTAATTAGAGTTCCTTCCAGGATTATATCTCCTACTGGTCTCACAGCTTAATTGCAAATGCTGGAATTTCATCTATCCTGTACAGCCAGCTGCCCCCTTCCAAAACTATGCTTGCCATGATTGTCTGGCTGAGTCTGCAAACATCTTGAAAAATATAGATTACATATAGCTGTAGGACTTTAAATGACTGCTCTAAAGTATAAGAATTTGAGATGGTCATGCACATGGTTTTACCATGTCATCTGAGATCTGGTCGCTAGGTTGAGTCTTTAACACAGCCACATGAAAATACTGAAAATAATTCTAAACCTAACAAAAATTTCATTTCTATACATAGCAGGACTCTGGTCACCTTTACAGTTTGCAGCTTTATGAACTAAAGCAAATGGACATCGTTTTCCTTCCGAGCAAAGCAGCCACAATCACTGTAAAGATGAGAACATGAGATGTAATGCTGCTCATTCAGTATTACCAAAGCACTGCACTGAGGTTTTTGGCTGGTTCTTATTTGTATGCACGAACTGCAGGTTTCAGACCATCTTTTACCCATGAGACATAAAAGCTTCCCACAAAATCCTAACAGAAATATTGCCACAGAGTTATGAGACTACTGCAATATATTTACACTTAATTCTCCATACAACAGAAAACACAGAAGTCAGATTAACACAGAAGTTAGTACTACTCAGCTCCAATGTTTGAACTTTACTGTCTGAAGAAGATATTTGGGTTCACTCAGGTTACAGTAATATTTCAAAGATTCATAGAATGGTTTGTGTTGGAAGGGACTTTTAAAAGCCATCCCATTCCACCTCTGCCATGGACAGGGACACCTTCCACTATTCCAGATTGCTCCAAGCCCCATCCAGCCTGGCCTGGGACACTTCCACAGATGGGGCAGCCACAATTTCTCTGAGCAACTTTGCAGCTTTCCAGGCACATTATGTGTTTATTTACCTGCACTGCTTGGGGAATTGCTTTGTGGAAGTTTTGGTGCTGTTACAAAGGCTGAAAAAAAAACCCCAAGAAATGAGATTCTATCTTTCTACAAAGATAAAAAGCAGTTACACAAATACTTCATTCATACTCAGAGATTATTCAATAATTTTTACACAAAGAGGTACAAAACTACAAGGATTTTGGTTTTACCAATTCAATTGATAAGATTATGCTAGCTAAACTAATGATGCAGAAATACCTGGCAATAACAATTCACGCCAGAAAAAGAGATATTCAGGAAAAAAAATTCTCTACAATCTTCAGACTTAAGGAATTTTTGCCATTTTACACCAGAGAAGAGCATTGAAATAGTCTTTGTTTTTAAAGCATGTTAATAAGTTAGAATATTACAGCTATAACTTAATTCTTAGCAATCTTCAAACACTATCAAACCACTATTAAAAATTCACCTTCTCTGATACACTAGTTGGCCACAACCAAGCAGCCTGGGAGATTTCAGAATGGAATAAATGCATCCTTTGTGACCAATTAAAAAAGCTTCCTACTGTTTTTAAGTTAATGACTTACACAGGAAAGACTCTTTCTTCTCACTTTACACTGGTTTGTAATTTTCCTCCCCTTTTCTACTGCCTTTTTGGCAACCACTCCTCTCACTCCTTTCTTCTGTTCCCTTTACTCATCCCTTTTACTTCTGCATGCTGAAACTGTTCAGACACATACCAAATCCATTTTCTCCTCAAGAAAAAAAAACCATCAAAACCACAAAAAACAGTTTAATGAGAAGTAGCAGACAGGCAAGCTGCTTCTGTGAAAAACACAAAATAAGTGCTCTTCTAGAGAACCTGGTTGACCATGAGGGGGGTCTATCTTTGCACTTGGGGGCCAATACTATCTCTCATGGCTTTCTAGATAATCTTCTGTTTCTCCTCTACCCACTATTTTTCAGGTTTGATGGCTCCTTTTAGGGATCATGATACAACTCTCTAACCCTATCTTTGCAGCAGCCCAACCTATTCACCAGGTACCAAAACGTCTTCCTGTAAAGCTCAGCACAGCAGGACAGAAGCACTTTTGGATGGCAGTAAGAAATGCAACAGAATTATGAAGTGGTCCCCACAATGCCTAAGAGCAAGAACAATACAAAAAGAAAAATCATCTTAAGGTCTTTAGGCAGCCCTCAACATAAATTGTCCAACTTGGTCACTGTTTACTCAGCTGGATGAACAAACAGCATCTCTTCCAGTTCCCTTGCTCTGTTCCAGTGCATTCCCCTTCCACAGTAAGAACCTGAATCGAGCAGCAGTGCAGTGACATCAGTATGGTCCTTCTGGGTTCCACTGAAGCCTGAAGAGCCTTGCACGTAGCAGAAGTGATTAATCTTGATAGATTTACTGCAGGCAAAGAAGGCTCCTCACGGGGAAGGCAAGCAGCTGAAAAAACGAGTGAACGATGCTGTGTTTTCTGCTCCAGTTCCTTTTCCACAACATTTTCGTGGGAGTCAGTCATCAATAAAAGCCTAATTCTGAAGAGCACAATCTGTTTCCTTCATGTCCCACCTACGGGACAGTTGTGCTGCTCACAACTGAAGAAGGGATTTTTCAAAACCTTCATGGTGAGGGGGAGTATTTCAAGCAGAAGAATTCGGATGTGAGTGAGCCCGGATGTTGTGGTGCTTCCCTAAACTGCTCAACAAGGGATGCTATTGTCTTTGACAGCTCACGCTACACAGTTTGTCACATTTTAATACAGTATTCTGAAAGGAGATGACAGAAAAATGAAAACCTAAATTCTATAAATGAGACTGAGATGTACTGATCGTGTTTCTCAGTACCATCTCAGAAAATTAATACATTTTCATACACTCTACAATCTCGAACCTCCTGGTTACTGGTGATCCACTCTGCTAATTTCTGATCAAAAAATCTAATAATTTTGATAAGTAGATGCCCACATACTAATCTTAAAGTACCTTACTTCAAGTGAACTACTAGTCACCTTCACAGGTCGTCTTCAAAGCCGTGTCCTGAACAGGAACTACAGACTCACAGGAGGACAAAAACAACCTTGCTCAAGTTGCTTTTCACTAAAGTTACAAGAGATTAAAAACAATTTACACAAAAAATGCCATTACAATCTTCCGCCTCACAACAGAAACTTCTGATGCAGAGTGCTCTAAAAAATATTAAATGTTATTTGATGGCCCCGAACACCCATATGCAAATACAAGCATGTGGCAAACTAAACCCCAAAATTATCATATATCCACCCAACATGTATTGGCCTTTCCATTAGCACAACTAATCTATATGAAGCTTTTTGTCCTCTATCCCCTCAAGCCACCATGTTCTGTCAGGGCAGGGCAGTAGGTACATGTCAAACCTCCTGAGCAAGCTTTTGCTGAATCCTGCATGTGAAACACCTTTCTGTTAAGCCCTATTTAACTTTTACAGGTAAATAAGAATTTATAGCATTTAAGGACTCCTTTGTCCAATTTACAAACAAAGCAATTTATGCAATAAAACATATCTCTAGTCCATCCATATAAAATCCCACAAGAATAATTAGAAAGTCCTCAATTTTGTTCATTTTCAGCATTGGCAGTTACATTCCCATACTAAAACATTATACTTGCAGCCAAATCTCTCTCCCAATCTCCTCAAAAGCCTCTCTCTCTACAAAATTTATCATGAGTTAACAAAATTTAAAGCTACAAAAACGATAAAGACCACTTTTCTGTTGAAATTCCTATGAAATAAGTTATGAAATAAGTACTGCACCAATCTGAGAGCAGAATGACAGCATCAGTTTTACAAAAACATGCTGTCACAGAGGGGAGGAGAGGTGGTGTGGAGGCAGTTATGAAAAAATTTAATTATGAAAAAAGGTACCTCTATCCTTGCTCTTGCATTCCAACACCCCAAAAAAAGGTCAACATTCAAACACAGCCAGTGTTTTTTGAGTACATGCAGAAATAAATTCTTTAATCCAATCAGTAAACACTGTCAGAAGGGAAGGAGGCTGGGTCAAGCACACCTTGTAATTTCTGTGTAAAAGGCTCTACACCTGCTACCAAACTATTACAGGTAAATAACACATTTTTCAAAAGTTGCAAGAAGTGAAAATTCAAATACTATCTCTGCTCTCTGCAGTGGGCAGGTATTTCTGTAAAGGTTTTGTTTGCTCTCACCAGTGAGATTCCTGCTGCCAGCCAGGACAGGTGTGCTGGAACTATAAAAAAAGAACAACAAACTGAACTTTAAACAAGAATATCAAAGGGATACGGAGCTTTAAAAAAAAAAAAAAAAAAAGACAGATCAAGAATATGCACAACCCATACTGAGACCTGCTTTCACAGATTAAGAACATAAATCCCATCAGAGCCAACATTGCTGGTTTGACCTCATCTTTTTCCAGTGGCCAAAAAGAGACTTTTATGACCAATAATATAGCAATGGTTTTCAAAAACAGTTTTACACAACTCCCTGATAATCTGTGATGGATTACAGTATTGGAAATTTTGTTCAATATGAGAATGCTTTGATGACTGTACTTTCCCTCTGTTTTTAAAAAAAACAAAAAAAAAAACCTACCTGAAACATCAATTTACAGTAATTCATTGTTTCTACCATAATTGAAATGGACATCTGGAATGGATATGACACAAGTTAGACTAAACCTAGCATGATTTAATAAATCAAGTAGCTTCTATATGGAAGGAATGTAAAGATTACTGTTACACACAAGCATTTCCTCCCTATTTCACTATCAGACATAAGCAACACCTGCCTAAAGGCCAAAGAAATGTTTCAAATAGATAATTCAAACACCATTTAAGCTTCAAACAGATGCTCAGGTGTTCATTTAAAAGCCTGCATTTGTTTCAATACTGGTATATTTTGCAAATTTCAAAGTTTATACAGCTATTTTGGTATCTGTGCTCTTCCACAGTTAGGGCATTAACCATATTTTTGCAACAGGATTATTTGTCTGTGCTTTTGAAGTTTCTCACAGCTAAAGATCTAACTACATCATAAAAAAGCACGTTATGCACAAAGACAAATCTGCTCTGTATGTGTAATACTTTTATATTACATTACACATTATGATTTATATCATCTATCTTCAGGATCTACTGCAAATTAAACTATACTTGCCAGGGTGTGGGATTACTTCAAGCTGCATCAGACTTCCCACTCTAAAGAAGACACTTTGAAAAATACTGTTAGAATCATTAATCATCTACAGTGGCATCACTTCAGCAGCCACCAAACAGGATTTCTTGCTTTTAGTGACTTCTGTCAGTCATCAGCACGTTAAAAATATCTTAACATCTTAAAAACACAGCATGTCAGAAAATGCCAGGGGGCAGGTTTGGATTAGATACTGGGAAGGAATTCTTGGCTATGAGGCTGGTGAGGCCCTGGCACAGGTTGTCCAGAGAAGCTGTGGCTGCCCCTGGAAGGGTCCAAGGCCAGGCTGGACAGGTCTTGGAGCAACCTGGGATAGTGGAAAGGGTCCCTGTGCATGGCAGGGGATGGAACAGGATGATCCTCAAGGCCCTGTCCCACTCAAACCAGCCTGGGATTCTGTGATCTCAGAACCCTCCCCTTAAATCTGACAAAATCACTGGAAGGAAGCACCAGATCCAACTGAGTTTAGCAGTAATTTGCTGCAAGTACTTTTTTTTAGATTCAGCAGGAAATACGAGGGATCAGAAGCTCTGCTAGTAAAGCATCAGCACGGGACTCGTAAGAGGAGGAGCTGAGGGATGCTTCAGCCAGGTGACAGCGCTGAGCTGGCTCCATCATTCCCCAGGCTGTCCCCGGGCCTCTGCTGATGCAGCAGCAGTGGAAAGAGAAAACAGCCCATGGAAATGAGAGCAGGAGGCCCTCCCAAGCTCCTGGCAACCTAAGGAGCAATGGCAATTTTCTAGTCGACCCAGCTGGAGCACCTCGAACGTTTTTCAGTTGGGAACTGACACAATGTGGGATTACACAACCCTGCGTTGGGACACTGGACCCAGCCACCCGGGAGCCTCTTTCCACTCCCCTGCACTCCAAAAGTGATCCACGATGGAAATATCAACAGCTTACTTACTTCTGCAAATACCTACAATGATTAGAACTGCAGCCCAGCACGTTATCCCTCGGCACAGGAAAAGGAAAAAAATCAGATTACAGCCCCATGAACTCCCTACGCCCAGCACAGGAGATCAAAAAGAAAAAATAAATAAACAAACAGTGCTTGGCATGAAGGCATGTGAGGTAATACAAAGCCTGGCAACCAAGGTGAGATACCAATTCAATTTTAAACTAAAATGTGCCTCACTTTCAAAAAATATTATCATCCATAAGTATGAAAACAATGTGGTAGGAGTGAGGAGGCAGAGGGAGCCCCAGCGGATCTGAGATGCTGCAGAGGAATACAAAAGCCACTGCTTCTCAAGAGCAGGATGGAAAATAAATCAAGTTTATCATCTAGCCATGAACAATAAGTATCATTAAGAGGACATAAGAAAAGCACCGGTATAAACCTTTGGCTTTCAAGTCCTGGGCGCATTTAAAGTGACACAGGGACCTCCCAGGGACCCTGAGGGATCACAGGATCCCTGTAAGGGAGCACCCAAGGTCCGAGTAAAGGGACACAGGCACATTCCGGGAACCCCGGCAGGGATCCTTGGACCCTTAAGGGACGCAAGGACATCGAGGGGACCCAGCGACGGATCGATTCTTGGATCCCGAAGGGACACAGGCACAACCCGGGAACGCTGTGAGGGATCCCTGGAGATGCCGAAGCCCGGGCAGGGACACGGCGGGTGCCGGTGCCCCAGCAACTCTCCGCAGCGCCGGTGTGGAATTACGCGAGGCATCCCTCCATCTATCGCGACACAGGCCCGCGCCACGAGGGGACGGTG
>VZTB01008686.1:1226-13985 GCA_013397245.1 Thryothorus ludovicianus | reverse complement strand
AATAAATAAATAAAATAAAACAATTTTTTTTTAATCCCATTTGAGGCTGCATTTGCGACTAGAACTGCTTAGGAAGCAGCTCGATAAAAATAAAACGTTGTCTTGAAAGTGGTGCCCAGCTGCAGCAAAAGTCTCATTGAGGGGAAAAAAGTGGCAGGATAGGGGGGAAAAAAGAAGAGACATATTCCTGAGAGGGCAGCGATCTGCTGTGCAGGCACCTCCCCAGCATGAAAATCTGGGTTTAACTATGAGTTTAGAAATAAGCAAAGGAAGAACTTGATGCCCATGTAAATGCTATGAGCAGGAGGCTATTTTTGGATCTCTTGTTAAGGGCTAAAAAGCCCCAAAGCTCTGCAGATAGGATTTCACCCTGATGGGAAGGGAAAAATATTTGTGCTATCACAAATATTTACATGGCTAAAAAACATAAGAGCTGTAGTTGTAACTGTAGCTCTCCATTTACCTGCCTTAAAATGTTCTTTTTTATTTTGGTTTCGGAGAAGCTCTCTTGGCAAAATCTCCAAGCACGGATCTCAAAGACTGAAACATGCTGGGCAAATATTATTTCTTGTCTTTATCATAGAATCACAGAATGGTTTGGAACGATCCTTAAGGATCATCTCATCCCACCCCCTGCCATGGGCAGAGACACCTTCCACCATCCCAAGCTGCTCCAAGCTCCATCCAGCCTGACCTTGGACATTTCCAGGGATCCAGAGACAGCCACAGCTTCTGTGGGGAAAGTGTATAGCACTAAGTTTCCAGGTACAATAAATTAAAACTCACTAAAGCCGAGGTCCTCAAACACTTCCACAGCCTTACCCACCATACCATGGAAATCCCATCTCTTAACACATCTGAATGCAACTCTTCTTCATCTTTTCTGCCCTTCCCTCTGCACCTTCGTCTGTTTTTTGTTTTTTTTTTCACCCGGTCTTTCCAGAGGAAGCACCTTTACACACAGCTGCTGCTTGGCAGCAGAGCACAAAACCAAGGAGATGTTCCAGGAAAGAGAGGTGTGAAGCACAAGTGCTTGACACATGATGGGGATTATCACCTGTGTTCATCCATCAAACTCAAAGTGAATATATTTTCAGTTTCTCTACAGGTGGAACTGTTTTGCTCAGCTGCTAAGGGTTTGCAGTGGTGCAGGTGTAGCACGGAATCAGAGTATCCTGAGGTGGAAAAGGCTCACCAGGGTCATGGATTCCAGCTGCTGGCCCTGCACAGTTACCCAACAATCCCAGCCTGTGCATCCCTGAGAGCAGTGTCAAAGGCTCCTGGAGCTCTGGCAGCCTCAGGGCTGTGATCCCTTCTCTGAGGTGTGTGTTTGCAGCTTTGCTGAGAGCTTGACCAGAGCTCTCATGGGCGGCCTAGCACCTACCTGGTGCTGGGATCAGGGCTGAGGCAGCTGAGCTTGTGCCCTTATTGGGATTGCACCACCTTATCCCCCACTGCACCACCTGCCTGGGATATTTGGGTCGTGTGAGCTGACTCAAGAGAGCTTTCAGATCCTAAGCAGAAAATTCAAACAGGTAAGTCCAAAACTGTATCATTGAAAACTCCTGCATTGGAAGCAGCTGCCTGCTGATTGTGCTGGAACCTCAAACCCTCAGGGCTTTTCCTCAGACTCTGCTGCTGCCATCCCTCCTGCTCCCCTGTCCGTGCTGCCCAGCCCTGGACTGTGCTGTGCACGCCCAGGAGATGCTGCTGTCCCTGCAAGGACGAGCAGAAAACACCCACCTGAGCCTGCCTCTGCTCTGTGCTCTGGGAGCTCCTGCTGAGAAAATCCTCCTGTGAAGGGTTGATCACAATGGCAGCAGAGGTTTCTGCCCTCTCCTCTGCTCTGGAACCAGCCTGGCACAGCTGGGGGTGCTCACCTGCACAGGAGAAGGCTCCAGGCAGAGCCTTCTAAAGGGGCTCCAGGAGAGCTGCAGAGAGACTTGGGACGAGGGCTGCAGGGACAGGACACAGGGAATGGCTTTCCCCAGCTGAAGGGCACAGATAGATGGGAAGAAATTCCTGTCTGTGAGGGTGGGCAGGCCCTGGCACAGGGTGCCCAGAGCAGCTGTGGCTGCCCCTGCATCCCTGGCAGTGTCCAGGGCCAGGCTAGATGAGGCTTGGGGCAGCCTGACACATGGAAGGTGTCCCCATCCATGGCAGGGGTGCAACTGGATGAGTTTTAAGGTCCCTTCCATCCCAACCATTCACTGATCCAATGATTTTCTCCTCTAGCTGTGTTCCTGGGGCTGGAAAAGAGCTGCACCCCTTATCCTGCTGTGGAAAGGCCCACAGGCAGTGGGGAGTGTTCAGCTACAGCAGTGTTGCCTCACATAAGTCCTTTTGTGTCTTTAGCTGTGAGTAAACAAGCAGCCTTATCAGTGCTACTGGGAGCCAAATGTGACAATTAGCCAATGTCCCTGACAGCCACCATCCCTCCTGACCAGAGGGACAGGTGAGCTCCAAGACTGGCTGGAGTTGTATTTTCACTGTCTGGGTTTATGTCTTTATGGCAGTGCTAAAACCACATGGAGTTCTTCTCCAGCCAGGGGACCTTCCTGCTCACCTTGCAGCCCGACACTCAGTTCAAACACACACCTGCCTTGGGGTGGTCACTCCTAACAGAGGGATTCCTCACAGGCACAGGAGGGGCTGTGCTAAACTCCCTGTAACACTCAGAAACCCTGGGCCTGACTGACCAAGCCTTACTCTGGCTCACTAAAACACACCCTGTATCTGCTCTTCTACAGGAGAGGGCCTGACCTGCTCCTTGCACAGTAATGGGAGCCAATTCCTCAAATCTTTTTGTAGATATCTTGGCATTTCTCTTAGGGACACAGCTTTGGAGTCTGAGGGTTATGTGGGGATATTAAACTGTCATTCATGAAATTACACACAAATGGTTCCTTGTCCTAATGTTTAAGCAGAAAATCTTGAACACAAAGACATTTTAAATTGAAAACAGCTTGAATGCTGCAAACACTGAGGCTTTCCAACCTGCACCTTCATTCTGTGGAATTCTCTCTGCTGACCAGCCTACAGTCTCCTGCCCTCCTCGTCCCAGATGTGTGGCTCCTCCAGAGGCACAGCTCACCCTCACTGTTTGCCTTTTCATCCCACAGTGAGCAAAGCAGCAGCTCTTGGGCACAGGGCAGGCAAATTCTCCAAATAAAGGGTTCTCCACGAGCATCTTAAAATCTACTGGCCCAGGCAGTGAGTCACAGGAGCAAGACCATAGAATCACAGAATTATGGAATGGTTTGAGTTGCAAGAGACTTGAAAGATCATCCAGTCCCACTCCCTGCTACCTTCCACTGTCCCAGGGTGCTCCAAACCCCAATGTCCAGCCTGGCCCTGGACACTGCCAGGGATGCAGGGGCAGCCTCAGCTGCTCTGGGCACCCTGTGCCAGGGCCTGCCCACCCACACAGACAGGAATTCTTGCCCAAGATCCTGTCTATCCCTGCTTTCTGGCAGTGGGAAGCCATTGCCTCTTGTCCTGTCACTCCATGGAAAACGGGCAAATGCACCTCCAAAAGATGGACTGATCTTCATCAGAGATTGGCTCTGCATCAGTAATTCTGTCTTGGTCACTTGGAGAGCTCCATAATGTTACGTATTCCACCCTCTGACTTTCAAGAAGAGTTGCTTCCATAGGGAGCCAGAAGATCCTTACTTTAGCAGGTAAATTATTTATATGCATATATTTATGTGCATATATCTGTACATCCATGTACATATATAACTCATCATAAGTGTATCATCTAAAACATGTGAACAACCAAAATGCTGCTGATTCCCTATGGGTCTTCCTAAAACACAGGCAATTCTTTACAAGGAGAGAGTAGCTGCACATGCTGTTTAAATAATTTTTGGGGTGTGTGTTCTGTACTTAGAGCAGGGGTGAGGAAAGAGCTGGGGAGCTCAGTGTCAGGACAGCTGAATATCTGTCCTCTCCATCACTGCTGCTGATGTGTGGCACAGCAGCCACAGCACCTTCCCCACGCTACTGGTGACCTGCCTGCCAGTATCATAGTCAAAACAAAAAAACAAAAAACCACAGCAATCGGTGATGTTGTCCTAATACTCAACTTTTGTGGCATATTGTCCAGAGCTATGTGTTTATCCACCCCCTACACACCCAGCTAGGAGGGAATCACTGGTAAAACAAACCTCCTGTGTGATTAAATAACCTTGTAGCTAAAGTTTGTGTTTGTTCAGTGCAGTTTTTGACAGCAAACCCATTTACGCAGGTTGTGGAGGTCTGTGACTGTTTGTTCCTCACTTTAGTGGCCAGGAATGGACAATCTCCGTGATGAGTGAGTGAAGACACCATGTAAGTGCCTGATCACAAACACCTTCTGGGATAAATTAAATCCTGGGTTTATATTTGCCCTAACCTGTCTAGCTCATAACCAAGAAGTACTGCTTCAAATGTGCTTTTGATTAATGAAACCTAAATTATCCCTGGAATCAGGGATATTGCCCACAATTTAGTCACAAATTAAACTATGGGGAATTCTGTTTAAACAAAAGAGAATGGCTGAACCCTGAAGCAGGTGGTCAATATCCTGGGCAATCAGCTCTGCCTTGAGCTGCAGGGGGGTTGCCCTGGGAAGCCTCCTCTGGCCCTTTCCAGTCTCAGCTAATCTTGATCTGGGAATCCTGTCAACATGTCTAAAGCTGAGTGTGCCCTGTACTGTGATACAGAGCCTCAAACTCCCTTTGTTGCACTGCATCTCCCAAACAAAATGGATCAAAGAATCATCTCCTCCTCCTCTCCTCTGCCACAGTCGTGATGATTATTACTGTGGCAGTGCTGGGTTGGCCGTTGGACTCAATCACCTTACAGATGTTTTCCACCCTTAAATGATTCCATGATTCTGTAACTCTGTCGGCTGTTTTTGCAGCTGCCCTTCTCAAGAGCTCCTCTGGATCAGCTGATAAACCACAATCAAACTCACTTTTCTCTTCCAGGGGCTTCTCCACCTCCCTCCTGGCAGACAAAGCATGCAGGGACCTGGGACAGGAGCGTCCTTACAAATAGGACCTGGCTCTGCAGAGTTCTCCTCATAGCTGGGAGATGAGCTTGGATGATGCCTATTGACACAGCCTGAGCCAAAGTTTCAGCCAGCAGACAGCTTCCTGTTCATGGCACAGCAAGAAGTGACAGCCCCGAGCATCTAAACTTCATGTCCTTAGCAATCTTTGCAGCATCTTCATTCTTCATGTCAGTGCATGGCTTTTGTGGTCATTGCTTGCTATTCTTATGGTCAGAGATTATTCCTAGCTTTCTGATCCCTGCAGCTCTGACGACTGCAGTGTGTTCCTGTCCAAAAGATGCAAACAGCTTTGATCCCAAATGTCACCTCTGAGGTCATCCCTCCCTCCCAGCTTGCTCCATGTCTGTTTTCCAGTCATCCAGCTACTTCCCTCTTTTGCTATTGCAACAACTCTGACACAAGCCCCCCTCTTTCAAAGCTTTCCCTATCTGTCCAGCTTATTAATCCTCTCTAGCTGTGCTGCCCTCCCCCTCTCCAGCCTCTTCCCTCTGCTCTGCCTGGTCTTTTCCAACTGCATGTCCCAGTCACATGTGGTGCTTGGGAAGGTCATATGAGGGGTAGGGGCTGCCAGGCAAGGCTGTGGCAGGGGGCCCCAGAGGTATCACACCTCCAGCTCCCCCCACTCCTCGGCCACCAGCTGCTCTGTGACTGGCCCAGGTGCTGGACCTGCACGGGCAGGGGAGGGCAGGCACAGGGAGCTGCACAAGGAGGGTTCCTCTCAGGGAGCTGAGTAGTGGGATGGGTCCTGCACTCATATCCCAGACTGGGGACGTGTGCTGCTGCTGCTCACCTGTCCTACTTGCCCAGCAGGCCTCTGCTTAGAAGATGCCACCCTTGCTCTGCAAAGTATATCATAGAATGGAATCCCAGAATGATTCGGGATCTTAAAAATCCTCTCATTTCACTCCCCTGCCATGGGCAGGGACAACTTAGACTACACTAAGTTGCTCTAACCTTGCCTTGGGCACTGCCAGGGATGCAGGGGCAGCCCCAGCTGCTCTGGGCACCCTGTGCCAGGGCCTGCCCACCCTCAGCCACAGCAATTCCTGCCCAAGATCCCATCTGTGCCTGCCCTCTGGCACTGGCAGCCATTGCCTGTGTGCTGTCCCTGCAGGCCTTGTCCCCAGTGCCTGTGCAGCTCTCCTGGAGCCCCTTCAGGCCCTGCCAGGGGCTCTGAGCTCTGCCTGGAGCCTTCTCTTGTGCAGGGGAGCAGCCCCAGCTGTGCCAGGCTGCCTCCAGAGCAGAGGGGCTCCAGCCCTGGCAGCATCTGCGTGGCCTCCTCTGCCCTGGCTGCAGCAGCTCCACGTCCTTGTGCTGCTGGAGCCAGGGCTGGGGCAGCTCTGCAGGTGGGCTCTCACCTGAGCACAGGGGCACAGGGGCAGAATGCTGCCCCTTGACCTGCCTGTCACACTGCTGGTGATGCAGCCCATGGTGTACCTGACCTGTACAGGGAAGCCCTTTTGTTTCCCCTGCCCTCACTGCAGCCTTTCTGCCTGTCTGGCCCTGGACTGGGAAGTCTTGGGTTGAATGTCAGCAGCATCTGCACATTACGGACAGGAACATAAGTTCAAGGCACTGAGAAATGCCCCAAACTCCTCCTAATTAATTACAGAGCCTTTGACTCTTCCTAATAAGCTCCACATACTCAATAAACACAATAAATGGGAGAAGTTAGGCAATTAGAAATAAATGGCCAGAAGGTGAAACAGAGCCTGATGAGGACCAGCATCCCATAATTCAATTGCAGAGTCTGCAAACAGATGTGGTAGGTGTCCTTTTCATGGAGACATTGAGTAATAAGATTGGATTCAGGGACGGGATAACCAGTGAGTTGTCAAAGTAAAATGTGCAACCTGGTGAAAACCAAAATGACTAATACTGTCGGTGTAAGGAAAGACAACTTCTGAGAAAAGCAGGAGACTCTCTGTATTTCCAAGGGTGACTTGGGGCTTCCCCCTACCTCAGGCAGATCCCGTCTCTATACTCTGCATGGATTGGAGAAGACAGCTGGTTCCAAGGGGAGGGTAAAGGAAGATGAGGAGAGCAATTTACACTGACCTGGGTGATACACAGCCGCATCTTGTGCAGCTTATTCCTGTCCTCAAGCTGTTTGTCACCCTTTTTCTTCACACAAAAGCCAGTGCGTAAAGCCTCTGTTTGTGGTTTAAAATACGATTCCTCTTCAGTGTGTGAATCACAGTGAAATACTGCCACAGGGTCTCCTAAATACCGGCTGAATCAGCAATCAGGAGCAGAAATAGATGGAGAAATTGTGTGAGCTGGCACAATAACTGCCCAGGAAGAAACAATTACCCAAGATTTGCAACCATAAAGCTTGGGTACAAATTAACAATAACGGTGAGAACTAATGTATGTTTTTTACAGGGCTTTGCTAAAGTAAGTAACAAATTAATTGGTTTTAGTGAAAAACTGATTTACTTCCCAGTAGACGCTGGAGTGGAGTGGCATGCTCAGAGTTTCATGGGTTTGGTGTCCATCCAGATTTACAGGATCAGTTTTGAAAGCCTCAGATAGATTTAAAGAGGATTTAGGAGTGCTGGAAATTAATAATTGAATAATAGAATGGGTTTGAGTGTAAGTTAAAGATCCACCTGTTTCCAAAACTCCTGCCATGTGCAGGGACACTTTCTACTAGATGAGGTTGCCCCAAGCCCTTCCCAGCCTGCCTCCAGACAACTGGTTTGAGCATTAGTCTGGAGAATTTTCAGGAAAGAAGGAGATGTCAGCTTACTTATTAATCTGCCAAACTACCAAACTCCAAGACTTTTCACCTGCTAATTACCAGAAATAATCTCAAAGCCAGAGCTGTGCCCAGTCCAACCTATCTCAGTGGGCAGGAGAGCCATGGCCTGCTCTGCCAATTCTTGCTGCTCTTACAATTCTTACTCATCTGCAGCCCATCTGAGTGTTGGGTACACCTCACAGAGTGTGACCACATCCACTCCACACTTGGGCCAAACACCCCTGCAGATTTGAAGAGAAATAATTTGGATAAGGATATGTGCTCTGAAGCAGTCACTGAAGCAAGCAGCTGACCCACCAGCTCCCCTCTGAACTCTCTTGCAGTCCCAGGCTCCTCTCATTTTAGTATTTGTTTTTGCTGGATGCACAAGTCTTAAAGCAGAAGCTCTTAAAGCTGCTGAGGCCTCGCTGTCCACCAGCCGAAGGATCAGGTAATCACAAACTCCTGAGATGTTTCTTCAATCCCACCAAAACAGGATCTCAGAAAGCAAATATCCCTCTGGCCACCCACAACACCTCTGCACTGCCAATGGATTTGGCTCCAAATCCATGTTCCAGCCCAGACATGCTCAGCATTCATCCAGCTTGGATGGAAAACTGTGAATTTTGCGTAAAAGATTAAGAAGAGAGAAAATACGCGTTTTTTCCTCAGCGCAGAGCTGAAGGCATCCTTGTCTGCAGAGTGGATGGTGTGAGCCCACCACACGCCACCGGGCCTTCTGTCTGGCACAAAGCAGCCTGGATCCGTCTCACGGACCATGAGACATGCTGGGAATGACAAGCTGAATTCCACTTGTCCGCTTGGGCACAGCAAACAGGCGTCAGGACACATGGAGCTCTCTCTGGCTTCCAGCCTGAGCTCCTGCACAGCCCTGCTAAAAGAGGGCAAGATCACTTGAGGGTCTCCCAGCAACCCAGGGACTCATGCTAGACACGGGCAGGGGTGAAAAGAGATGAAAACCATCATAAAAATTATCATTGTTGCTCATATTTGTCTGGGAAACTGCCAGAGGTTTGAAGAAGGGAGAAGAATTTTGTTTATGGTGAAGGGTGGTCCAGAGGCAGGACCATGGGGAGGGGGCAGCCAGCAGGGATCAAAGCCTCCTGGAAACCCCCCAGTGGATGGTGATGCCTGGAGACAGGTACAAACTGTAACCCTGTGTGACAACGTTCACAAGAATTAGCATTTCTCAGGAATGTGGGGATTTATCCTTCAAGGCCCACCATATCCGCGAGCGCTACAGCCCAAACACTGCACCAACAGAGCATGTGTTTGATAAGAACCCAGGAACAGATGCCAGCGGATTTAATGTGGGACAGGAGGCCCATTGCAGGTTTGCAGACTGCTGGCAGGGTCAGCTGTAAATATTCCCTCACAATCAAAGGCATTCATCTAAGGATTACATGCTGGGGGCTTTGTGGTAAAGTAAATTTGCAACTAACAGGACCATTAATAGTCAGACAGTTTAGTGGGCTCGCTGGCTGCCATTTATTTTCCCCCCAGTCATTTTTACTACATCTAAATACCATGGGGATGTGGGACTTGAATGAGGTGGCTTAAGAAATCAGCTTAGAAGGAGCAGGAGAAGGGGTTACCTCCAACAAAGAGAGCTCAATGGGGATCGAACAGGGATATCAATAGTGGGTAAGGCCACTGAAGCATGTGAGCTGATTTCATAACCTGGTGGAGATTAGCCTCTCCTGTAAGCAAACAAGCCGACACAGGGGTATGAAGTATTGGTCCTATAAAGTGTGTTCATAGAGGGGATGTGTTTGAAAGGCTGAGGAGGGGAGGCAAAACTTTGTGGGGTAGGGAGTGGCTGTGAAACAGAGATACCAAGGCCTGTTTTCACCCTGGTTTGACACTCTCAGAACAAAAACATCCAGAGCAGAAACTGTGCTGCAGAAATAATACGTGCCCCCTCTGCAGCAAGCACTAAGCCTAAATTAATTTTGTTTTGATGGGATGATGGCTAACCGAGAGTTCCAGGGCTGAGCAGGCACAGGGTGATACAAGGATTAAACCAGGGTGATATTTCACTGGAGAGCTGCCTCTCCAGAACCCCAGCCCTCCTGGGAGCAGTCAGCTCAGCACCTCTGCACCCCATCTGGTGTGGGGGTCCTTCCCAGGCCTTTGCCCCAGCTCAGCCCACCCTGAGGTTGCTGCCATCCAAGCAGCCTTTCCCTGTCTCAGCTTTTTCATTACCTCTCCTCCTCTGTTGTCTCAGAAACAAACTAGGCAGAAGGAGCCATGTGGGAAACTAGCATCAGTTCCTTTGGATTATACTGCCTGTGTTTTGTAATTGAATGTAGTAACTGTTTTATAACTAAAAAAAAAAAAAAACAGAGAGAGAGAGAGAGAGAGAGAGGCCTTTCTCTCCCCTTCTCCTATCCTGTAAATTCTACTCCCTCTTTAATGGGGGAAAGGAAGAACCAGGCAGGAGGAATGGAGAGTGGGTAAAGCACTCTCAGGTTTCTAAATGCTCTCCCTGATACTGAGTATCTGATCTAAAGCTATGGCACCATTCTTTAGCTTGTTCAAATGAGAAATTCTTAATAGGAGCATCTTTAACTCTGGTTAATCTGCCATTGTTTGCACTGACCACTTTACAAGCCCAGAAGCCACAATTTTTCCCTTACAAGTGTGGCAAGGTACTCCACTTGAGCCTTCCCAGCAATGTGAACACAGCAGGATGCAATCCTAGCCACAGGAATACTGTACAAATCCCTCCTGCAGCCACTCATATCAGCAGTGGTACCCTGTCCTGGGCTGCAAAATTCTCTCTTTGCTGCTCCTTCCAGGGCAGGTCATCCATGGGAGGAGGAGGGATGGAATGTTGGCAGTGCTGTTCATGCAAGATGCTGCTGTTAGTTTTCCTTGTTATCTCTAGAACTGCTCACACCAGAATTTTTACAGGTTTTTAAGAGGTGGTGTGATGATGAAGGGTTTTCCCTTTTCCTTTAACACTCAGCTTTTTAATGGTGTGGCCATTTCTGCAAGGAAAGCAGGTGTCTACATGCTAATGTTGAAGACAGGAAAAAAGAAGCATTAATGACAATTATTTTGCAGGAGTCTTCTGACTTCAGTCTCCTTGAAGTCCTTTCTGCCAGGGATGTTGAGCTCCTGGAAAAGACATTGACAATAACCCAGGTTTGAGATGCTCTTCAAGTACAGAAACAGCATCGAAAGTGTCTCCTTGATGGATGCACAGGTGTGGAAACCTCTCAAATAAAATGCTGCTTGCTGTAAACCTGTCTAGTCCTTCCCTGAGAGCACCAGCAGACTTCAGACCTTTAAATATTTGGGCATCTTAATTTACATATCATACTGATGTTAGCTTTTTGCTGCTAAGAGAAGCTTGACTCCTCTCATTCCTTCTACCTCCACATTTCATGACTCTGCTCTGACTCACTACGTTTGGTGCTGAAGAAGAAACCAAACTCAGCCACCCAGCACCCACCTGCAAAGTGCTTGTGACTACAGCTGAGTGGAACATTTTTCTATTTCCTATAAAAACGCTCATGATTTCAGAAACATTCCTCTTCTGCTTTTGGGCTGAATTGAGACCTTTAGGAAATCGTGTAGGAATGGAGCCAGGGAGAGAGGAAGAGAGCCAGAAAGACACCTCCAAGAATTGCCACCATCTCCATGGGCATTGCCCCCCTCAGCTGCTGAGGTAAAGCCTCCAAACATCCCTACAAGTTCTGTAACTCTTGAACTTCCATGTCTTTTAAAGCGAGTTACTATCCATTTCACCTTAGTTTATTATTTATTGCTTACTACAATATCCAGAAATTCCATCTGGGAGCCATGAAATCTTTCCCAGTGAAAAACTAATCAAAACTAGGAATTTTTTCATAGAATTATTTGGCTTAACGAACTGCTATTTTCCAAGCAGCTCTGGGTGGGAGCCTCCTTCCCCCCGGGCCACGAGGGTTACAGAGAGGTCAGTGCTGAGCCACACTCTCTGACTTGATACGATGCCCATCACAACAGACCCTGAGCATCTCCCCAGACGATCATCACCTTTCAGCCGAAGCACACAGGAATTATTTGGATGCACTTTTTCCTTGCTGTTGCTAAGCTATTCTCACTGCTACTGTCATTCTTGGAAGCCAGAGGCAAAAACTGGGACTCCCCTCCCAGAGCCTGGAGCTGCACAGACAAAAGCTGGAGCTTTACAATAGTGAGAGACAACAGAAGGAGAATGAGAAGACGTCGAGGGTAAACCACGATAATGTCGTGGTGGTCAGTAGTCTGGAAGGGGTTTGTTGGCACCAGAAATTTTTCAAATGATGAGGCGTTTGGTGACGAGGCTTGGCTGATTCATTTCCTGCAGGAGTAAGTCCAGTAGTGGACAGCAGCTGAGAAATTTAGGTCCTTTCTGGTTTAGGTCAATGCTGTCAGGATGCTGCTCCTCAAGAGGGACCACACAGCTGCAGAGGAGAGGCTGCGTCCTCAGGACATTCTGCTCAGCCCCACGCTCCCTGAGGAGCATGAACATCATCTCCAGCCTCTGGAAACAGGACGTGCTTGGGGACATCCCAGAACATGGGTTCATCCTGCAGAAATTGAGACGTCCTAGGAATGATCTCCAAAGAGGAGAGGAGCAGCAGTCCCCTGTCACAACCTGTCACATATCAGAGAGCCGTGAGCTAATAGAATAGAAATAGAAATAGAAATAGAAATAGAAATAGAAATAGAAATAGAAATAGAAATAGAAATAGAAATAGAAATAGAAATAGAAATAGAAATAGAAATAGAAATAGAAATAGNAAACAATACCTGAGAAAGCACTGTCAGAAACTCAGATTAATTCTCTCCATTTGTATCTACTGGTGAGGGCAAAAGAAATTTCTATGTGTGATTTTGCACAATGTTCCATTTCCTTCCTTCCTTCCTTCCTTCCTTCCTTCCTTCCTTCCTTTCTTTT
>VZTB01008684.1:142799-153628 GCA_013397245.1 Thryothorus ludovicianus | reverse complement strand
GCTGACAGGCAGCACTCATCAGGGGTCAGGATGTGGAAAGGAGGAATGATTGACAAACCTGGCAGGGAATCATCTGGGAGGGGCCTGGGGTATCTGAGACACACCACAACACCCCTGTGCTGTGTCCCCGGCAGCTCCAGGATGTCACCGAGGCCACCGAGCACCTGGGCTGGCTCCTCCCAGAGCGGGAGATGAGCAGGGATAGCTGGAGGTGCTGGCAGGGTGGCAGGGATGCTCCGGGGAGGTGGCAGCTCACCTTGGAAATCAGCTCAGAGGGAAGGGAAGCTTCTGGCCTGTCAAAATAGCCCCGCTTCTCCTGAATTCACACAGCTTGTTCCTGGTGGGAAAAAAAAAATAACAAAAAAAAAAATACAAAAAAACCCAACCAAAAATAGTTCAGTGGTTTCTTTGCAACAGGGAATAAAAAAAAAAATCCTTTACTGAGGAGGATTTGAGGAGGGAACAACAGGGAGGGGGCAAAATGCTGTAGTTGGAGCACATGGATTGGGTGACCCCAGGTCATCAATTTTGGTGAAAAAAACTGAATTTCCAGGGGTCAGCTCCCACTCTGCTGCTGAGGGCTGTGAGGGGAGTGGGGCTGAATCAGGAGGTCACAGCCGTTCTTCTAGTGGGGAAATCAGGGAGGGGACAGCTCGGAGGGCTTTGGAATGGAGGGATTTGGTGCGGGCTGAGCCAGCCCTGCCGGGGCTGTGCTGCTCCTCCGGGGTGGCTGCAGCTGCTGCCCACCCTCAGCACCAGGGGACGGCAGGAACTGCCACCGAGGCACAGAATGGCATCTAATTAATGAATTCAAGGCGTGCTGGGAGTAGATTTTATTAAACTTTGGAGGCAGAGTAGAGGAGATGAAATGTAAGCAAAGGTTGGGGAAGAGGAGGGGCTGTGCCACACGCGGTGCCTGCCAGCCCTGGTGCCCTTTGCTGCCGGGTACTGAGGGGTGCTCAGGTTATCTGCAGGTCACTCCAGGTGATGGATTAGAGAATAGCATCACAGAGTCTCATTTGGAAGGGACCCCCAAGGATCTTCCAGTCCAAACCCAGGCCCTGCCCAGACCCCCCAACAATCCCCCCTGGGCATCCCTGGAGCATCCAAAGGCTCCTGGAGCTCTGGCAGCCTCGGGGCCGTGCCCATTCCCTGGGCAGCCTGGGCAGTGCCCAGCACCCTCTGGGGGAAGAACCTTTCCCTGAGCTCCAGCCTGAGCCTGCCCTGGCCCAGCTCCAGCCGTGCCCTGGCTGCTGTCCCTGTCACAGGGAGCAGGGATGGGAGCTGCCCCTCGGGAGGAGCTGCACATCCCTGAGCTCTGCCCTCGCTGTGCTCTGCTCCAGCTGAGCACCCTCACACACCTGGTTTCACTCCAGAAAGGTTCTGCTTTCCTTATCCAGTTGCTCTGGGATTTTACTGACTCCTCCCTCTCTCCTGCAAGCCAGACACCTCTGGCCATGAATTCCCTGATCCCATTTAAAGTGAAAATGAAGTTTCTTTGTCTTTCCCCCCGATTCTTTGCTGGTAAAGTGTCGTGCTCTATCCAGCCCTGCCTATTTCTCCACGATAAGGGATGTCAGCTCTGTATTTACTGCCTCTAAAATGATTTGGGATCTGCTGGGATGGAAATCCAAGTCAGTCACTGCTCACATGTTGCACCTTCGTTCTTCCTCCGCTCCCAGAGTTCTTCCTCTCTGCTTGGATGTGCTGGCACAGCTTAACCCTGCTGGACTTTCCAGGAATAACCGAGATTTTTGGAAAAGTGGGGATGTGGGGTGTGTGCAAACCCATCAGCCCTCACAAGGGCTGCAGCACAGGCCGTGGATTTTTTTTGGGGGGAATGCTGTTTTGCCTGCCGGATCTCCAGCATCCCACATGAGCTGTCTTCTCTCCTGACAGCTCAGGGAATAAACTCCACGCTAATTTTAGCTCTCCCTCCAAGGTGGATAGCTGAGGTTTGGGCAGCATCAATGCCTTATTCATAAATCTACAAACACTGTAAAAAGAAAAGGGGGAGGAGGGGGCAGCGAGCGTCCCACCCTGAACGTGTCTGATCCGCCAGCAGCTGCAGCTTTGGCTCGCTGGGAGAACAAGCCAGGGCTGTTCCTTCAGCAGCCAGGAAGGGGCTGTGTGTTTATATTTAGGGCCCTGTCGGTGTGTGCAGGTGGCACATGAAAACCTGCCGTGATTTCTTACCCTGTTTTTCCTGGACTGGCCTGAGCTCCCCGTGAGAGCTCTGAAAATTTCCTCATGGTCATCTCTGGTGTTGAATTTTGGAGCCTTTTGGTGTTGTTTGGTGTTTAACCCTTTAAGCCTTTTTTTTTTTTAACAGAGTTTTGCCCAGAACACACATTTTTTTTAGAGCAGGTTGGCGGCTTCTGCCACTTGGAGTCTGTGGGGCGTTGGGATTTGGGATCGTTGGGATTTGGGATCATTGGGATTTGGGATCATTGGGATTTCTCACTGGATAAGAGAGCAAAGAAAATGAATAGGTGGGGATGAGACTTCTTCCAGCAGGGAGGTGGGTGGTGGTCTGGGATCTGAGCTTCACTTGTGACCCTCCCCTCTGCTCTGACCTTCACCTTTCCACCCCCACAGAGTCCCTCCCATGGCTGTGGCACTTGGGGACACTTCAGTGGTTGCCCTTGATCTTGTCCAGCCTTGGTGATCCTGGGATTTCCTGGACTCTGGATCAAGGAGGCCCCATTCACCTCCAGCTTTCCTCTTCCTGTGAGAAATGGGACAAAAATGGGGGAAACTCAGACTTGGCTCCCTGATCCCACATGTCTTGGTGTGTTCCCAAAGTGAGAAATGAGGGAATGCTTCCTCAGATCCCCTATTCCCACAGTTGTTATGTATTGCCAAATTAAGAAAAGGGGCAACAATGGGGAAAACTCAGATGAGCACCTCATCCCACAGCTGAGGGCATCTTCCCAAAACAAGAAATGGGGAAACACCTTGAGAGTCCTTAATCCTACAGCATCTGGGTTGTTCCCAAAGCAAGAAATGGGGTAACAGTGTGGGAAATTCAGAACTGAGTCCCTAATTCCAGAGCTGTTGGTGTGTTCTCAAAGCAGGAAATGGGGGAGTGATTCAAAAGCTTGGAATCCCTGAATCTACACCTGTTAGGATGTTCCCAAAGCTTCACCTCGTGGCTCCAGAAACTGCCAAACCTGAATTAATCCTCACTTGAAGGCATCTGGATTTTGATGGGTTTGGCTTGGCAGGAGCTGGAGAGGCCAAAAAAAAAAGGCTTTGGGGCCTTGGCTGATGGGGCTGGACTGCAAAGGGCTGGTGGGGATGCCCAAGTGGCAGCTGGAGTTGGCCCAGGAGGGAGCAGCAGCTCTGGACGGGCAGGAATTGCTGCAAAATGTGAGTCAGAGGGGCAGCAAAGGCTGCAGCTCTCCCCTGATGTTCAGGAGGGGGAAGCTGGACTCATCACCCCTGTGCCACCCCTCGGGAACTGCTCACTGACCTGCCCTGGCACTGAGTAATTCCTTTCATTCCCTTTCCACAGGGAATCCAGAGGCTTGGTTGGTCTCTGTGAAAAGCTGAGAGCATCTCCTAAAGTCCCTTCTCTTGCTGGCCTGGAGGGTGCCCCGGCTCTGAGGTCACAGAGACAAAATTAGGAAGTTGTTGGTGTTTTTTACATCCAGAGTTATGAAATTCCTGTTTTAATGGGCTGAAACTCTGGGAAGCTGTGAGGAAAAGAGGCTCAAACTGGGTGTAAGACAGGGTTGGAGCCCAGTGGAGAAAAAAGATGTTGGATTTGAATTCTCTGTTCTTGTAACCAAACCGTGGCAGGTCGTGGTGCTGGGAGAGCGGGCAGAAAAAAAGTGAACTCCAGGTTCTGTTTGCACTGAAATATTTTTGGGCATGTTTGGGTTCTTTGCTGTGGCAACCAGAGGGGTTATTTTTAGAATTTCTCCCAAGATGCTTCTCCGTGCCTCGCTGAGCTGCTTGGAAAGCGAAGCTGTCCCAGGGGGTTTCAAGTTGAAATGAGCATTAATTCAGAAAAATTCCAAAGGATTTGGTTCTTCAGAACTGGGCTGTGTGAGATCCCTCTGGCTGCACATCCAGCCTGGACCTCCTGCTCAGCGTTCCCAAATTTCAGCTTTTAGGAATGGAAAGACTACAGAATTTTATTTGGTAAAGACTACAGAATTAAAGCAGAGTTAGATATTATGGCAGCTTGGCTTAGCAGTTCCACGGAGTAATCCCAAAATATCCGTTGGCATTTGCAGCCCCAGTGTTCCTGGCCCTGAGCCAGGGAAATGCCTCCAAGTCTCACCCAGCCGAGATCAGATCCCTGTTTTCCTGGGGAGCTCCATCGGGGAAGGGAATATGGGTTTGGTTGGGATTTTAGGTGTAATTCTATGGAAAAATTCCTTCATGGAATCCCAGAATGATTTGTGTTGGAAGGGACCTTAAATCCCATCCCATTCCATGGACAGGGACTGTCCCAGGGTGCTCCAACCTGGCCTTGGACACTTCCAGGGATCCAGGGGCAGCCACAGCTGCTCTGGGAATCTCAGCCCCTCACAGGGAAGGACTTCAGCTCAAAATCCTCCAGGATTTCCTACGCTGTCACTGGGATATTTCCACCTTCCAGTTTCCAAAGGAAAAGCATTTGGGGTGTTCAGGCTGGAGCATTTCTTCCTTCGGGAAGTTTTGTTGCATTCTGTAAGGCCCAGATCCCAAAAGAGCAAAAGCAACCCCAAAAGATCCCCAAGCAGATCCAGCAGGGAAAGGGAAGCTGCTTTTCCAAATGTCATCCTTCATATTTTGTTGCCTTTCATCCATAATCCCTTAAACACACTGGCATGGATTGGGAAAATCCAGTGGGAAAAGCAGCAACAGCTCAGGGACTGCCCTTTCTCCCCGGCCTGCTTGGGGTTTCTTTGTGTTTTGGGTTGTTCCTCTCTTGGGATTTTTTTCCAGGATGCTCTGCAAAGTGTTTCCAGGTGCATGTGGCTCAGGCAATTCTCTGTCTGCCCGTGGTTTGGTCAAGGGCTCCATTATTTGAGAATTTTAGGAAAAAAAAATAATAATTAGAATGTGCAGAGGAGCATCCGCAGATGGTCAGGTTTGGAGGAGAAGGTTTCCTTATCTCCATATATTGAAGAGTGATAGAATCACAGCATGGGTTGGGTTGGGTTGGAGGGACCTTAAAAACCATCTCATCTCGACCTCTCACTGGCTGGAAAACCTTAAAAATCACCAATTCCAAACCCCAGGGATTTGATAGCCTAGAGAAGCCTCAAATCCAGGGATTTCAAACAAAGATTGGGGGAATTTAGGCTCGAGGAGGCCCAGGACTGGCACGGGGATTTAAATGCATTTCAATATTTGAGTGTTGTGGAAAAGGAGCAGCAGAGCTGTTAAAATCCCCTGTGAGCAGTGGGGCATCCTCAGGAAATTTGAGCCACGTTGTTAAGAGAAATTTAAGGGGGTGGGTTTGCCTCGAGGTGTTAAACAAACACGGGCATTACCCAGGGAAAAAATCAGGAAAAGGATGTGATGTCAATATTTGTAACAGGGGAGCGCTCAGCTCTTGAAACATTTTACTTTTAACAAGATTTATCTCCAGAATTCGTTGTTGTTTTCAGTTATAATCCAGCCTTGTGCTCCGTTCTGCAGCCGTAGAAGCAATTAGAATATTATTTGTTTATTCTCCATGCTACTGCTGTTTATAGGAACAAAAATCATCTTCTCCCAGCCCAGGAGCCAGGCAGAGATTTTTAAAATTTTTTTTATTCAAACCCATGTCACCAGTTCTGATTTAATCCTGGAAGATGCTACAACTTTTAAAATCCGAAGTTTTAACAACCTTGTTTGGCATTTCATGTTGATGCAGATAAACAAAATGGCCATAATTTTTCCTGGCTGTTTTCTTGTTTCTTCTCTCCTTATTATTATTATCATTATCATTATACCACAGAAGCAAAATTAAGGAGGTGAATAAACAGCATTTTCCAGAAGTCAGGTGGGGCAGGTTCATTTTCAGGTTTGTTCTGGGTACAGAAAATAAAAATCCACTCTCTGCATTGGGAATATTGAAACCAGGAGGCTCCTGTGGTGCCAGGGATGTGCAGGTGGAGTCAACAGTGAAACTGAAATCTGTGACAAATTTAATCTTCATGGAAGGGCCTGGAGGAGCTGGAGCAAGTCCAGGGAAGGGAATGGAGCTGGGAAAGGGCTGGAGAATTCCTGAGGGAGCTGGGAAGGGGCTGGAGAATTCCTGAGGGAGCTGGGAAGGGGCTCAGCCTGGAGCAAAGGAGGCTCAGGGGGGCCCTTCTGGCTCTGCACAGCTCCTACCAGGAGGGGACAGCTGGGAGACAGGGACAGGAGGAGAGGGAACAGCCTCAGGCTGGGCCAGGGGAGGTTTAGATTGGATATTTGGGGAATTCTCTTCCTGGGAAGGGCTGTCAGGTTCCAGGGCAGTGATGGAATCACCATTCCTGGAGGGATTTTAAAGCCACAGGGATGTGGCACCTGGGGACACGGGTCAGTGGGACATTGGCAGGGACAGGAGGAGAGGCCAGGGCAGGCTCAGGGTGGGCAGCAGCAGGAATTTCCCCATGGAAAGGGGAGTCAGGCCTTGGCAGAGGCTGCCTAAGGAGGTTTGGAGTCGCCGTCCCCCTGGGGATGTCCAAGGATTTCCTGAATGTGGCACTGAGGGCTCTGGGCTGGGGACAAGATCAGGCACAGATCTGATGATCTTGGAGGTCTTTTCCAACCTAATTAAATGTGTGGTTCTGGGATTCAGCAGTGTTGGGATCTCTCTGCCGTGTCATGGGATGGGGAATCCTGGAATGATTTGGGTTGGGAGGGACCCTAAATCCCAGCCAGTGCCACCCCTGCTATGGCAGGGACACCTCCCACTGTCCCAAGCTGCTCCCAGGAAGTGTCCTTGGACATTTCCAGGGATCCAGGGGCAGCCACAGCTTGCTGAGAGAATTTGGGTGTCACGACTTGGGGGTGAGGCTGAAGGACAGAGACACAAAGATGTCCTGTGACAGTCCTTGGGGGGACAGAGCCCCTGCCCAGGAAACGTGTCCCAGCCACAGCCCTGGTGGCACACTGGCCTCTGGGAGCAGGGACATTTGTCACCTGCTGGCTGGGCTGGATCTGTTTGGACAGACAGTGCAGAAAATCAGTTTCTTCCCTGTAAACCCTGCAGGAAGCATTGCTGGGATGAGTGAGGAACACCAAATTTTGGCATTTATTGAGGTGATGTGAAGGATTTCTCTAAATCAGTGCAGCATTTCTTTTCTCCATACATTGATGAGTTATAGAATCACAGCATGGTTTGGGTTGGAGGGACTTGAAAAAAACATCTCATTCCAACCTCCCACTGGTTAGAAATCCTTCAGAATCACCAAATTCCAAACCCCAGGGGTTTGATAGCCCAGAGAGGCTCCAAATCCAGGGATCTGAAGATCCCTCTGAAGATCTTTATGGTGTCCAATCCACCAAAATTCCATCAATCCCATGAAAAGGTGTAAAAGATACGTTTGTCTGGTTATTTAATCTGCTCAGAGAGTGTGGGAGCACGTGGCCTGTCTCAGACATGTAAAAACACCCAGCCTGTTAACACAGTGCATAATTAAGCCCTGGAATTCATTGCCAATGAAAATCTCGCCGTGGATTTTAATAACGTTTTCAAAAAAGGAGACAGCCACGTCTTTTATTAATAAAACGAGACACGGCTCTGTTCTGGGAGAGGGATAAAACAGCCAGGCTGCTTCAGGAACAGCCCTACATGTGCAAGTCGAACCCTGCCTTGCCTGGCAAGCCACATTTTATTTTTTTTTTCCTGTATTTTTCTTTTCTTCTTGCGTTTCTGCTCTGCTTCGCACCTGCTTTTTTGGGGAGGTGTTGGCAGAGCCGAGGTCCAGGGGAGGGCGGGAGATGAAGGAGCTGCTCAGGTAAACCCCGGGTCAGCTGAGGCACTTCTGGGCCGTTTCAGGTCAACCACTTAGCATGAAAAAAACCCCACAAGGTGTCAATACCTGCAGCCCCGAGGGTGTTTTTGGAGCGGGCTTTGTCTGCAAACAGCCCATACTCACCCCCCAGTTTTTTGGGGGTGGCTGCAGGGCTGGAACTGCCCCCTGACGTCCCCTAGAAAAGCTGGAGAAGGAGCAGGACAATAAAAGTGGCTGCCAGCAAGCTCAGAGCATTCCCAGGCTTTCCCAGTCTCTGCTCTGGACTGGGGTTAACCCAAGGGAAATGCACGTGGAAGGAAAACGGGGTGAGCCCCGTGGGGCACTGGGGGTGCAGGCACAGCTTTGCTCCTGCAGTCCTTTGCTCTCTCCAGCAGCTCTGTGGCACCCTGGTGACCTGGCCATGGCTCCTGCGGTGCCAGCTCATGGTCACAGAGCCACTGATCCACTGCAGGGCTTGGGTGGATCCTAAATCCCACCCAGTGCCACCCCTGCCGTGGGCCAAAATCTGTCTGGGTTTGAACACAGGTGTCTGCTGAGGAAGGCAGGAGCCTCCCTTGGAATGGAGATTGGAAACCCCCTCCCTCCCAATTATTATAATTTTGAAATCAAGGAGCTCTCAGGCAAAGATATGGGGAGAGGAATAAGAGGTCTTTGTTAGGAGAACTAAAATAAAAATGCAGCAATACAGAAAACCAACCCCACTGGCAGAGTCAGGATCCCAGCTGAGCCCTGTGGGTCAGGGGTTGGTGGCAGTGCCATCCCATGGTGGCTGCAGCCCTCCTGCAGTGGCACAGGTGGCTCTGCTGGAGCAGGGATCCTGCAGAAAGGTGGAGTTTCCCTGGGAAGGTGCAGTGGGGATGGCTGGGCCTGGTGTCCCTCTGGGAATGCCGTGGCAGGGACACCTCCCACTGTCCCAGGCTGCTCCAGTCCCAATGTCCAGCCTGGCCTGGGACACTGCCAGGGATCCAGGGGCAGCCACAGCTGCTCTGGCAATTCCAGCCCAGCCCCTGCCCACCCTCCCAGGGAACAATTCCTAATTCCCAAGATCCCACCCATTGCTGCCCTCTGGCACTGGAAGCCATTCCCTGTGTCCTGTCCCTCCATCCCTTGGAATTGTCTCTCTCCATGTTCCTGTCAGCTCCTTCAGGCCCTGCAGGGACTCTGCAGCTGGTGACTCCTCGTTTGCATAAGACAGATCCAGACCCTGGTGTGGAGAGGTTCTGNGTCAGCTCCTTCAGGCCCTGCAGGGACTCTGCAGCTGGTAACTCCTCGTTTGCATAAGACAAATCCAGACCCTGTGGAGAGGTTCTCATCCATCCTAAAAACAGGAGGCTGCCCTGGCTGGAGAAAACCAGATCTCAGTCAAGCTTCCCTCTCAGAGGCTGAACACTCAAAGCAGCAAATTAATTAAAGTGAGAGTTTCTTCCCTCCTGATCTCATTTCTCACCTGGAGCCTTCTCTGCCCCGGGCTGTGCTGCTGCTCCCCCTGGGTTCTGCCATCCCGAGGGACAAACCTGGACAGGGCAGTTCCCCCGGGTGTGCCCTGCCTGGGCAGGGGTGATCACACTCCTGGAGTTACAGAGTCACTGAATATCCCCAGCTGGCCACCTGGCAGTGCCTGGCTCTGCTCTCCCATGTGGCCCCTGGGTGAGATGTGCACCTTCACCAGCTGGAGAAAAGAAATTTTTCAATCTCTTTCAAATCTTGCCCTTGGCGCTTTTGCTGCTTCCAGAAATCCATGCTCAGAAGGGGAGAGGTGGTAAAGGAGTCCCAAAAAAACCCTGGCTTGGAGAGTTCCAGGTTTCTGGGATGTTTGAGAGCCACTTGAGAGCAGCTGAGGAATGATCTTCATTTGGGGAATAGCCCTGGGAATAGCAGCAGTCCAACGAGCCCTTCCATAATTCCATACTCTGTCCCTCTATAATTCCATCCCAAGCCTCAGCCCAGGAAAGGGGGGAAGAACATCCTGAAAGTTCAGCCTGTGCCCCAGGACCCTCCCTGCAGCTTTTAAATCGAGCCCCTGAGCTGAAGGTGGGAAGGGACAAGAGGGGAACCTCAGGAACGTCACCCTGCAGGTTTGAAGTGGATTGGATGCTAGAACATCATTAATTTCTGCCATATCAAAAATGAAATTAAAGCCTGTGCAGTGCTGATGGGGAGGTCTCTCTGCAGAGCTCCATTAGCTCAATTCACATTTCTGTTCCAAGACAGTTCCAGCACTAATTGAGCAGAATTCAGCACAGCTTTCCCTCCTGGTAATGTGGGTTCAGAGCTCCTAATTGACCTGCTTTGCTGGCAGGGCAGGGAGCTCCAGCAGCCACTCCTGACTGCAGCCTGTAATTACGGAGATTTCAGCCCTTGAAGGAAAATTCGAGGAGCTTTCTGTGCGGAGTTAAAAGTGTAAAATAATGTATATATCTAAAGGGAAAAAAAAAAAATTCCAAGCAAGTCTTTGAAACATCTGAGCAGAGTCAGGGGAGGAAACTCAGAACTTCCGGGCTGGTGGCACAATCCAGCTTTGTGGAGGAGGATTTGGGTTGGTGGGGTGACCAAGGAAGGAATTTTTTGGTCATTTTCCCAGAGCTGGAACAGTTGGAACAGAGGCACCAGAGCAGATTTTCCATCCTAAAATCAGAGTGGGCCACAGAAGCCCTGGGTTTGGTGGTGCAGGTGACCCGTGTGATATCTGGAACTGGCTCTTCATTCCACACCAGCAATTCCCTGTCCAGGACCTGCCCAGGGTGCCCCAGTGCCTCTGGCAGCCCTTTGTCCCATGGTCTGAGCTGCAGAGGGACCCCACTGGCCACCAGGACCTCCCCCCAATGGCCACCAGGACATCCCCCCAGTGGCCACCAGAACCTCCCCCCACTGGCCACCAGG
>VZTB01008684.1:90758-118326 GCA_013397245.1 Thryothorus ludovicianus | reverse complement strand
GGTTTGGGATTGAAGAGACTTCAAAGCTCATCCCATTCCAGCCCTGCCATGGCAGGGACACCTCCCACTGTCCCAGGCTGCTCCAGCCCCAATGTCCAGCCTGGCCTGGGACACTGCCAGGGATCCAGGGGCAGCCACAGCTGCTCTGGCAATTCCAGCCCAGCCCCTGCCCACCCTCCCAGGGAACAATTCCTAATTCCCAAGATCCCACCCATTGCTGCCCTCTGGCACTGGAAGCCATTCCCTGTGTCCTGTCCCTCCATCCCTTGTCCCCAGTCCCTCTGCAGCTCTCCTGGAGCCCCTTCAGGCCCTGCCAGGGGCTCTGAGCTCTCCCTGGAGCCTTCTCCTCTCCAGGGGAGCACCCCCAGCTCTCCCAGCCTGGCTCAGCTGCAGGAATTAAAGATTCCCAGCTCTGTTCACCCTGGGGCATCTCTGAGGGCGCAGCAGCCTCTCCAAAAACCACTGGAAAGGCCAAAAGTGACCCAAGGATCTGTGAAGATTTCACTTGAACCCAGGCTGGGTTTTCATCCCTCACCTTTGCAGCATGCTCAGTGCCTGACGAGCTCCCTGCCATGCTCTGGGTCATTCCAGAGGCAATCCTGCCCAATTTTGGGGGTGTCCATGACCCCCAAACCCTCAGTGCCTTGGGGAAGCTGCTGAGGATGGCGCTGGTTTGGAGCAGGAGCAGTAGGAGGGATGAAACCAGCACTGCCAAACTGGGGAGATTTCCTCACCCCAAGGCAGGGCTGTGTTTGTGCTGCAGCAAAAACCCTGCAGGTTTTATAAAACAACAATAAAAAAATTAATTCTTTAGTAATTATTATTATTTGTTATCTATTATGCTTATTCATTTATCATTATGCAGGTTTTGCAATCCATTATGCAGCATCTGGGATGCATTTTGCAGGTTTATGGTGCAGTTTTCTGGTTTAGGATGCATTATGCCAGTTTTAGGATGCATTTTGCAGGTTTAGCATGCGTTTTGCAGGGTTTGGGATGTATTTTGCAGGGTTTAAAATGCCTTTTGCAGGTTTTGGGGTGTATTTTGCAGCGTTTAAAATGCCTTTTGCAGGTTTTGGGATGCATTTTGCAGGATTTAAAATGCCTTCTGCTGGTTTAGGATGCATTTTTCAGGGTATAGGATGCATTATGCAGGTTTTAAGATGCATTATGAAAGTTTTAGAATGCCTTTTGCAGGCTTAGGATGCATTTTGCAGTGTTTAGGTTGCATTTTGCAGGGTTTGGGAAGTATTTTGCAGGGTTTAAAATGCCTTTTTCATGTTTTGGGATGCATTTTGCAGGATTTAAGATGCATTTTGCAGTGTTTAAGATGCATTTTTCAGGGTATAGGCTGCATTATACAGGTTTTAAGATGCGTCATGCAAGTTTTAGGATGCGTTTTGCAGGTTTGGGATGCCCTTTGCAGGTTTTAGGGCTTGAAGGCAGTGGAGGGGAAGCCCCAGGTGAGGCGTTGGTTGCTCTGCAGTCTCCCTGGGCTGGAGCTGCTTTGGGATTCTGGTTTTAATTCAGCGCCGTGGCCACTCTCTGCTGCCTGCAGGGTTTGGATCTGGCCCCCACCTGGCAGAGAACGCTTTGTGTTCCTGTTTGCATTAATCAGAGCTGGGAATTGATCACCAGCGGGGAGGTGGCAGCCAAAACGTGAGCCCTGCAGTGGAGCTGTTGAGGTAAAGAGGTGTGGAGACAGAAATTTGTGAATGAAAATAGCAGGAATGCCTCGATCCCACTCCGTGGAACTGGAAATGAGGCTCTGCTGGCATTCAGGGATGGACCCAGCCTGGCTTGGGAGGCCTCTGGGGGTGGATGTGGCTCCAGGAGAGCTGCAGAGGGACTGGGGACAAGGGATGCAGGGACAGGACACAGGGAATGGCTCCCAGTGCCAGAGGGATATTGGGCAGGAACTGGGAAGGAGTTGTGTCAACCACAAAACTTCTCACCAAAAGTCGTGGCTGTTCAGGGCCTTTTTTTTAGTTTTTGAGCCCTTTTTTGCCAAATGTGAGCAAAGGGAGCAGTGGATTGAATCGTGTGCTTTAATAATCCCTGGTTCAAGTGCAGGTGATAAATGTGCTCCTTTGTCACACAAATAGATGTGTTGAGTTCTTCCCAGACCAAACAAAGCTCTGGTCCCCATGACCAGAGAGATGGAGAAGGTTCTTGTGAGGGTTCTGGGGAGCAAAAAGTTCAGGTTTCATTGAAAAAAAAAAAAAAGGTGTTGAATTTGTTCTTTCCTTGACAGTAAAGAGTGTGAACTGGGGAGGGCTCTTGGTGCAGGGAATAGTTTTGAGAGGTGTTTGCTGGAACAAAACCAGGGTTCTGGTAAATAAATGTGGGAAGTCAGAAGCACAGCATGGAATGGGAGCATGGGAATGTCCTGGGAATGCACCGACAGCTCCTCAGGGATGGGACCTGCAGCTCTGCCCAGCACAGACCCCAAATCACAGAATCAGAGAAGGGGGTGGCTCAGAGGAGCCCCCAGACCTGGCACCTCCCCTTCCTGCTGCTGCCTCGGGGCTGTGCCAGAGCTCAAATCACCTTTCCCAAGGCAGGACAGACCACCTGGGGCTCAGGTGGATAAAACATCCTGAATATTTTCTATTCAGCTTCTTTGGGCCGTGGCTCATTCCTCCCTCCACCACAGCGGGATTTACTCCAGAAATGCTCCGTGTCCATCATTTGCTGCTCAGGGCTGGATTTGTCCCCGTCCCCAGCGCTGGTGCAGCCTCTCCTCCCCCTGGGTGTGTGAGAGGCAGAGCAGGGGATGTTTTCCATTTCTCCTGTTATTTCTGGCTCGGCTGCCTGCTCTGTAATCGCTGTGGAAACTGTTATGCTTGGGGGTTCATCAAGGAAACGCTGCGAGCTCTTCGAGGAGAAATATCTCCAGCAAGTGGCTGCGATAGTGGTTTCATAAGGGCTTGCTTTAATTGGGAACAGCGTTTCCAGGAGGCTTTTGCTGGCTCTGGTTCCGAGGGAGGCGAGGAGCAGCTGAAGGGAAAAGGCACAGAAGAGCCCCCGGCACGCTGGGAAAGGGAGGGTTGGTGTTGGGACTCTGCTGCTGCTTCGGGGAAGAAATAAAATAAAATAAATCAGCTTTTGTTCTGAAGAGGGGGGGAAAAAAAGTTTGGAGAGATAGGAGTGTGTTTGTGGGGCCCTGGCTTGGAGGAGTGTGAGAGTTGGAGATGGATGGGGTTTGTGGTGGTGGTGAGGAGCCATTGATGGGTGTCCCTGAATGGTCCCAGCAGCTGAGCATGGCCACAAGTGGCTCTGCTGGAGCAGCCTGAGGTGGCTCCACGTGACTGAGGTTGGATTTGGGGCACCACGTTCGTGACCCCCAAACCCTCGGTGCCTTTGGGAAGCTGCTGTGGACGGAGCAGGAGCAGCAGGAGGGCTGAAACCAGCACTGCCAAACTGGGGAGATTTCCTCACCCCAAGGCAGGGCTGCGTTTGTGCTGCAGCAAAACCCTGCAGGCTTGGGTTTAGGATGCATTTTGCAGATTTAGGATATATTTTGCAGTGTTTAGGTTGCATTTTTCAGGTATAGGATGCATTATGCAGGTTTTAAGGTGCATTATGCAAGTTTTAAGATGCATTTTGCAGGCTTTGAAATGCATTTTGCTGGTTTAAGATGAATTTTGCTGGTTTTCGGATGCATTTTGAGGGTTTTAGGATGCATTTTGCAGATTTGGGATGCACCATGGAGGTTTTAGGATGCATTTTGCAGATTTGGGATGCGCCATGGAGGTTTCAGGATGTGTTTTGCAGATTTAGGATATATTTTGCAGTGTTTAGGTTGCATTTTTCAGGTATAGGATGCATTATGCAGGTTTTAACGTGCATTATACAAGTTTTAGGATGCATTTTGCAGGCATTGAGATGCATTTTGTGGGTTTTAGGATGCATTTTGAGGGTTTTAGGATGCACCATGGAGGTTTTAGGATGCATTTTGCAGATTTAGGATGCACCATGGAGGTTTCAGGACGTGTTTTGCAGATTAGGATATATTTTGCCGTGTTTAGGTTGCATNATTTTGAGGGTTTTAGGATGCATCATGAAGGTTTTAGGATGCATTTAGCAGATTTAGGATGCACCATGGAGCTTTTAGGATGTGTTTTGCAGATTTAAGATGCTTTATGCAGCTTTTAGGATACATTTTGCAGTGTTTAAGATGCATTTTTCAGGTATAGGCTGCATTATGCAGGTTTTAAGTTTATGCAAGTTTTAGGATGCGTTTTGCAGGTTTGGGATGCCCTTTGCAGGTTTTAGGGCTTGAAGGCAGTGGAGGGGAAGCCCCAGGTGAGGCTTTGGTTGCTCTGCAGTCTCCCTGGGCTGGAGCTGCTTTGGGATTCTGGTTTTAATTCAGCGCCGTGGCCACGCTCTGCTGCCTGCAGGGTTTGAATCTGGCCCCCACCTGGCAGAGAACGCTTTGTGTTCCTGTTTGCATTAATCAGAGCTGGGAATTGATCACCAGCGGGGAGGTGGCACCACCGTGTGCTGTGGTGTCCCCAAGGGGAACATCCCTGTGCCCCACGGGGGGCTGGCTGTGGGGCAGAGCCCCACCCAGCCAGGTGTGAGGTATTCCTCACAGAAACCACAGAATTCCTGCACAGATGGGGTCAAACCGTGCTCAGAAATTGGGGAAGGTTCCCCAGAGAGCCACCAGAACAGTTCTATTGGCACAGCACAAAGCAGAGAGAGGTCCTGCCTGAGCCCCTGGATTTGTACACGATATTAACTCTCACCAAACTGCAGCTTGGGCTGCTCAGTTTGAGTGGAAAAATAAACCCAGGATTTCTGCTCTGTGTTTCCTACACTGGGGGGGTCATTTCTGCTGAGCTGCCCCAGTCCTGTGGCTGGACACTGCCATGGCTGCTGGGGGAAGCACAGGGAGCTGTGGATCCCTGGATCCCATCAGCTTTCCTGCTCACATGAGTTGGGAGCTGTGGGTCTCTGGATCCCTTTGGTTTTCCTGCTCACATGAGTTGGGAGCTGTGGATCCCTGGATCCCATTGATTTTCCTGCTCATAGAAGGATTGGGAGCTGTGGATCCCTGGATCCCATCAGTTTTTCTGCTCACATGAGTTGGGAGCTGTGGATCCCTGGATCCCGTTGATTTTCCCGCTCACAGATGAGTTGGGAGCTGTGGATCCCTGGATCCCTTTGGTTTTCCTGTTCACACATATTGGGAGCTGTGGATCTCTGGATCCCGTTGATATTCCCACTCCCAGATGAGTTGGGAGCTGTGGATCCCTGGATTCCTTTGGTTTTCCTGTTCACACATATTGGGAGGATGCCCCAGAGCTCTGTAATTTGGGCTAAACTTTAATTCCCGTTCATTGTTGTTCACCACTGATTTAGACTCAGCCTCGACATCCCTGGCTGGCAATGGCACATTCCCAGGAAAAACTCGAGATCCCAGCCCCGGGAGCTCACCCTGGCAGGCAGAGGGGAGTGAGAGGGTTTCCCCAGGTGGGTTTGGAGCCTTTCCTGGGGTGTTTTATTTGTGGCCCTTCAGAGGGCTCTTTGAGTCCTGAGCAGGAGGGAGGGAGGGCGGCTTTGTCTGCGCTGTTCGTGTTTGATGGTTTGCATTTTAATAATGACCTCAATAAGTGACTCCAAGTCGCCTCTCACTTTATTTCGGGCTCTCTGGGGGCTCTCTGTTTGCTGAACACTCCTGAGGCCGTGCCAGCACTCCCGGGGTGATTTATGGCCATTGACTGCGGTGGCACCCAGGGCAGGAATTTCGGTGCTGGCAGCCCCACCTCAGAGCCCAGCCCAGCTCGCAGGGGGAGCCGGCAGCGAGACGGACACATTCCTCCAATCTGATGACCTCAGCAATTAATTATTTATCCAGCTTTTAATTTTGCATCCATCACTCTCCAGCTCTGCCTGCCCTGACTTCCCGAGGAGCCTCCCGGGGGTCCCTCGGGAGGTTTTGGAGCTCTGCTCAGGCTGTGCCTGCCTTAACCCCCGAGGCTCCGACGCCTCCTCTGCCCCTCCAGCTTTGCCAACGCTTCCAGCCCAACTTGCTGCTTTCCCCAGAGCTCTGAGGAGGACAGAGGATGCTGTGGGTCCCTCCTGGCCCTGGTGTGAGCAGGAGCCTCTTTTTCCTCTGCCTGTGGCCAGAGATGTGTAGGATTTTTCTCCCCAGCATCTCAGCTCTTTTGTAGCCCAGCAGGAAAATTCCGCTTTCCTTGGGCCTTGTGCTCCAGGGCTTCCTGCTGGGAGCTTCCCTAAAAGCAGAAGCTGAGGGTGTTTGGTCTTGTTCCTCAGCTTTTCTTCCCGTTTTTTTAAGGATTAAGGGTGGCGTGGCAGCAGGGCACTGACATTTGGGGTAATCTGGTGTGATCCAACATTGGTTTTCCTAGGATGTGGCTGTTTCTTTCCCTGCCTGTGTAGTTTGGCTGCTGTGACCCAGAAGAAGCCTCGGAGATATTTGTGGGATTTTCCTCTTCCCTTGCACTTAGGGGGCCTCTGATCACCTCCAGAACCTCTGGGATGGATGGAATTCGTGTGCAAGCCCCAGAGCTGCCGGGTCTCTCACACTTGTGGTTGTTTTTACACTTGGGTTTATAGAAGGCACAAGAAAAAAAGTGCAGGAGGGGGAAAAAAATGATTTCATGCTCCTGTGCAAGCTCTGCAAGATCTGGGCAGGGTGGAGTGCTCAGAACAGCACTGGGGGACTCTGCTCCACCCCTGAAAGCACCAGGGCCTGTCCCTCCAGCTCCCTGAGGCCTCCCAGTGCCAAACTGGGAGCAGGACGGGTCATTCATCACTTTAGTGCAAAACCAGCACAGACCATTACAGATTCTCCACTGAGTATCCAGATCCTCCCACTGGAATTGCACCTAAAGGGTCTCGGCCATGGGAAATGAAATGGGGAATTTGGAGCTTTTTGGAGTGAAAATGGTCTGGGGGGCTCTTGAGTCCAGTTCTTGGGTCCTCTGCTCCTCAAGGGACAGACTGGGAGAGCTGGGGGTGCTCCCCTGGAGAGGAGAAGGCTCCAGGGAGAGCTCAGAGCCCCTGGCAGGGCCTGAAGGGGCTCCAGGAGAGCTGCAGAGGGACTGGGGACAAGGGATGGAGGGACAGGACACAGGGAATGGCTTCCAGTGCCAGAGGGCAGCAATGGGTGGGATCTTGGGAATTAGGAATTGTTCCCTGGGAGGGTGGGCAGGGGCTGGGCTGGAATTGCCAGAGCAGCTGTGGCTGTCCCTGGATCCCTGGCAGTGTCCCAGGCCAGGCTGGAGCAGCAGTGGAAGTGTCCCTGCCGTGGAATGTGATGACTTCAGGGTCCCTTCCCACCCAAAGCAGTGTGGGATTTTAAGACTTATGATTACAAATTTTTATATTTTATGCTGTGTTACGAGTCCAAGCAGAACCCCAGGCCCCACAGCCCATCCCTGGGAATGGCCACGATGAAATTTTAATTAAACGCGGGGCCGTAATTTGCAGCGGATGAGCCGCGGGAGCTGCGGCGGGCGCTGCCAGCTGCTCCCGGCCCCGCACAGGTCCCCTTACCCCGGGTTTTATTCTCCAGCCCCGGGCAGACCGAGCCTGGTGAATATTTTATGGCGCTGCTTTGTTGCCATCCTTCCTGTGAGTCATTTTTCCAGCAGAACCTCGAGCTGGCCGCGTTATTTAACCCTTTTTTTTTTTTTTTTTTCATTATTTAACCCCTTTGGAGGGCTCCAGGGTGGACTGGGAAGCTGCTGTAGGAAAGAGATTTTATGTGGCTTGGTGCTGCTGCTTTGCTGCGAAGTGCAGGGGAGCAGGAGCTGCTCAGCCATCCCCAAAACTGCTGGAGCATCCCTAAAACTCCTGGAGCATTCCCAAAACTGCTGGAGTGTCCCCAAAAGCCCTGGAGCATCCCCAAATATCCTCTGGATCATCTCCAAAAGCCCTGGAGCATCCCCAAAACTCCTGAAGGCATCCCCAATACTCCTGGAGAATCCTCATATCCCCTAGAGCATCCCCAAATCCCCTGGATTCATCCCCAAGTGCCCTGGATTCTTGGGTTCAGGGTTTGGAAGCTCTGGCAGAGGTTGAATTTTGCAGGATGTTGTTTTTTCCCCCACGGCTGAGCCCCCCAGAGCTCAGAATTGAGGTGATTCCATGAAATTCTGCATCCTGGAAAGGAGGGCTTGGAGCTGACAGCGTGGGGATGTTTGTCCAGCCTCCAAGTGATGGGATGAACCCTTTTGGAGGGATTTCCTGGCATTTATTCCACTTTTCCCGGTGTTCAATCCACTTTTCCTGACGTTCATTCCACTTTTCTGGGTGTTCGCTCCATTTTCCTGGTGTTCAATCCACTTTCCCTGGTGCTCACTTTTCCTGATGTTCTCTCCACTTTTCCTGGTGCTCACTTCACTTTCCTCCATCCCACCAAGGAATTCTGCCTGTGCAGGTCTGGCTCTCATTGCACTCTGAAAGTTCTGCCCCCACTAAAACCTCTCCAGTGGCTTTCCTGAATGATATCTTGACTTTTCCCCAGGTTTTAATTTCAGACAATGGCTCAGGGATGGTTTTGGGGCATTTTCTGTGTTTTCCCTCTGTCCCAGACCCAGACCCTGGGCACAGCTCTGTGCTGCTCCTCTCACTCTCAACCCAACTCCTCTGCAGCCTCACGGCTCTGAGGGCAAAAATACACCCAGGTTTCATTTCAATAACTGCAGTGGAAACTTTCTATGGAAAGAAGCCACCCCAAAAAGCCCCTGAAAGAACAAAGGCCGACAGAACGACTTCCTTTCCCTGCCTGGTTTTCCGTTTGCATCAGCCCCTGGCCTCCCCGGGGCTCTGCACTTGTGGTTCTTTGGTGTCATCCAGCAAAAGTGCAGCACAACCTCTGTGCATGCAGGAGAATTTGATGCTTTGTGGGTTTTTCGATCTCTCTGATTAGGGAAAAAGAAACAAAACACACAAAAAAAAATCAGCTTCATTTCATACAAATGGAGTCAGTGGCGTGAGTGGAGTTAAAAATTAGAATTACTCAAGGAGATGCTTCAGATGAGGAGGATGGAGAAAAGGAGTTGGTGGCACAGAAATGGCCAAAATGTGGGAGCTGCTCCACCAGGGTGAGGGGAATGCTGAGGGATTTCAGCCATGGGGGCTGAGCTGCTGCTGGCCAGGCTGGGAGAGCTCAGCCCATGGTGGGGTGGCTTTGTCACAGGGACAGGGAATGGGTTGGAAGGAACTTAAATCCCACCCAGTGCCACCCCTGCCATGGCAGGGACACCTCCCACTGTCCCAGGCTGCCCCAGCCCCAATGTCCAGCCTGGCCTGGGACACTGCCAGGGATCCAGGGGCAGCCACAGCTGCTCTGGCAATTCCAGCCCAGCCTCTGCCCACCCTCCCAGGGAACAATTCCTAATTCCCAAGATCCCACCCATTGCTGCCCTCTGGCACTGGAAGCCAGTCCCTGTGTCCTGTCCCTCCATCCCTTGTCCCCAGTCCCTCTGCAGCTCTCCTGGAGCCCCTTCAGGCCCTGCCAGGGGCTCTGAGCTCTCCCTGGAGCCTTCTCCTCTCCAGGGGAGCACCCCCAGCTCTCCCAGCCCAGCTCCAGCCCTGGATCTGCCCAGGGACCTCCCCCGATTCCTTTCAGCAGCTCCACACCTTCCACGTGTTTATCCAGCTTGTAAAGCCTTAAAAGCCCAAAAATGTCCCAATCTGGGCCTCAGTGTGATGGCACAGAGCAGTGCAGGAGGCGTCCCCTGTCCCCTGTCCCCACACTGCTGGAGTTTTGGGAGGGTGCTGGGACCTTCCTGGCTGTTTGCTCCTGGGAGCAGCCTGGATATTCCCATTTTGGAGGCTACAGAGTGAAAGTTTTCGTTTTCCACTGCTGAGAAGATGAAGCAAAGAATTTTTTTACCTTAATGGGTCTTTAGGGCACAGGTTTGAGCATCTGCTTTCCTGCAGGACTCTGTGCCTCGGGGACTTTTTCTGCTCAGAGATGGAGCTAGTGGCCAATGTTCTGCAAAGACGTTTGGGTTTTTTTTTTTCCTCCCTCTTCTCTCTGACTGATTGCATCCTCAAGAGCTGCTGGTTCAATCTCAGTTCACAGCCTGTCTCCACTTCCTCTAGAGCAGCAGAGAACTTTTCCTTTGCACAAATGTCAGAGCCTTGAAGCGCCTCACCCTCCCCCGTGCCTGCGACTCTCATTGCTGCTCTGGGGGATTTCTAAAGGCAGAGCTCAGCCTGAGCAGGCCCTGAGATGCCACACTTGGGTGAAATAAACCCAAGGAAGAGCAGGAATGGGCTGTGGGAATCATTTTCCCGTGGGTTTCAGTGCACTCTTGGTGTGGCCGTGTGGGGAGTGAAGGAGCAGAAGCTGCCACAGGCACTGAGGTGCTCGAGAGCAGATTCATTTCGATGGCTTCATGTTTGGATTGTGCTTAAAAACTGGGGAAAGAGGATGAGGATCCCCTGGGAGTCTTGAGGCCAAGATACCCATGGAGTTATGATGTTGGAGAGCCAATTTCATGGATCACTGGAGAGGTTGGAGCTGCTGCTCTGAGGAGCCACATCACAGAATCCTGGAATTGTTTGGGTTTTTAAAGGAAGGGACTTTAAAACTCATTTTGTTCCACCCCTGCCATGGGCAGGGACATCTTCCAGCATCTCAGAGTGCTCCAAGCCCTGTCCAAGTGAAAAAAAAAACAACAGAAAAGGAGCAGTGCAGGCACTGGAGATGAAGCAGCTTTAGCAGCCTCTTTCATCAGGCCGGCTTCCAGCTCCAGGCAACCACCCTGGGAAAGCAACTGGAGTTAAAAATTCATATCCCGACCATGGATGCGAATTCCCAAAAATTCCTCTTGCCTCCCCCGAGCCAGGGCAGGGTGGCAGCTCCTGGGAGCTCCTCCAGCCCTTCCTGGGGGCTGCTGGCACTGCCAGCCCCACGGGGCAGCCTGGCCTGGGACACTCCAGGGACAGCCACAGCTGCTCCCGTCCCCTCCAGGGAGGTGACACTGGGGCTGCAGCCCCTCCTGACACACACAGCACCTTGTGCTCTCCTTCCCTTACAAAACCTGCCCAGAATTGCATAATTTTCATGGCACTGAGTGACCTTGGCAGCATCTGGAGCCTGAGAAGGTCAGAGGGGGAGATCTGGAGGAGAATCCAGAGAAATTCCCTTTTCCCAGCTGCTCAGCCCTGATTTCAGAGCAGCTGGAATCGCTCCTCCTTTCCTACACCTGCAGCATCTTCAGCTCAAGGTGCACCTCAGAGCACAGCTCCAGGCTTCTCCAGGGCCCCTTGCAGCCTGGGAACAGGGAAACAAATGGGAATACTGGGATTGGGAAGGGCCATGGAAAACACAGAACCAAGAGAGGCTCCCCCAGAAGCAGAGCTTGGGACTGGCCCCACCCTGGTGACCGCAGTCAGCCCGGTGTGACAAGGCCTTGCTTTAATTCCCTGAGAGGTGACAGCAAAGTTCTGCTTAGGCATGGTCCTAACCCTGCCACTGATGCTCATTCATCCTGATTCAAAGCACAAGAGGCTGGGCAGGAAATGTGCAAAAAGCATTACTGAGAAAAAAAAAAATCTCTGATTTCACACTTGAGGGTGTGGGGAGCAAAGCTTTGAGGATGCTTCTCTTGCTGCACTAGGATATATTCATTTTTTTGGTTTTGGCTCATGAAGGTCTCTTTCCCCTCACCCTTAGGGAGCATTGGATGCAATTAAGCTCAGCAGCAATGGCCCTTCCTCTCAGCAGGGGAAATCACACAGAAATGGGGGAGTTTTGGGTTTTTTTCCACCTTAGTGGGTGAACATCCACTGCAGAAATTCAGTTTCTCAGCGCTGTTACCTCCTGAGGATTTCATCTTGGCTGGGCCTGGTTTCCAGCTCTGAATCAGGAGCCTGGATGGTCGGAGCTGCTCATTCCTCTCGTGCTGGGAGCAGCTTTGGGATGCAGCAGTGCTGGAGGAGATGGAAATCCTGAGCTGCTGCCCCGCTCAGAGTCACTGCCACAGCTCCTGCCGTGCTGGGCAGAGCTGCTCTCAACCCCAGAGAGAGACTGTGCTCCCAAATGGCTTTGGAAGATTTTATCCCACAAGGAAGGAGCAGCAGAAAGCCCTTCCCTGGCTGCAGGGAGCTGCCCCAAGCTCTGCTTCTGGGGGAGCCTCTCTTGGTTCTGTGTTTTCCACGGCCCTTCCCAATCCCAGTATTCCCATTTCTTTCCCTGTTCCCAGGCTGCAAGGGGCCCTGGAGAAGCCTGGAGCTGTGCTCTGAGGTGCACCTTGAGCTGAAGATGCTGCAGGTGTGGGAAGGGAGGAGCGATTCCAGCTGCTCTGAAATCAGGGCTGAGCAGCTGGGAAAAGGGAATTTCTCTGGATTCTCCTCCAGATCTCCCCCTCTGACCTTCTCAGGCTCCAGATGCTGCCAAGGTCACTCAGTGCCATGAAAATTATGCAATTCTGGGCAGGTTTTGTAAGGGAAGGAGAGCACAAGGTGCTGTGTGTGTCAGGAGGGGCTGCAGCCCCAGTGTCACCTCCCTGGAGGGGACAGGAGCAGCTGTGGCTGTCCCTGGAGTGTCCGAGGCCAGGCTGCCCCGTGGGGCTGGCAGTGCCAGCAGCCCCCAGGAAGGGCTGGAGGAGCTCCCAGGAGCTGCCACCCTGCCCTGGCTCAGGGGAGGGCAAGAGGAATTTTTGGGAATTCGCATCCATGGCCGGGATATGAATTTTTAACTCCAGCTGCTTTCCCAGGGTGGTTGCCTGGAGCTGGAATCCGGCCTGATGAAAGAGGCTGCTAAAGCTGCTTCATCTCCAGTGCCTGCACTGCTCCTTTTTTGTTGGTTTTTTCTCCTTTTAACCTGAAATTCTTTGTTCCCTGCCCAGGAGGGGCCGATGCCTCCCAGTTAAGATGGAGCTGAGCAGCAAGGCCAGCAATGATTCCCACTGGTGTCCTTGTGACAGAAGCCTCAGCAGCCGGGGAGGGATTTGACAGAAATTCCCTGCTGCAGCCAGGGCAGCTCTCACTGGGTGCTTGTGAAATGTTCTCCTGATTTAATTTTATTTTTATTTTTTTTTAATTTTGCTGTTAAAATGAAAGTTCCCCTTGTGATAAAAGCCTGCTCAGGCACTGAGCTCTCCCAGGTTCTCCACAGCCAGGTGGCAGCGAGGGCTTTGTGATCCTGCAATCATGGAATGGTTCAGGATCTTCCCGTCCTGTCCCTGTGCATACATTGCAGTCCTGTGCACGGAGGGAGGGCAGCAGGATCAGGAAATCTTCCTGCCCACCGGGGAGGGGCTGCCCAGAGGAGTTTTTGGTGTCTTCAGTGGTCTGTGCACAGATTTCAATCCCCAGCTTCCATCCCCTCCCTGATGTGACTGCTCCTGGTGGGCAGGGCGGCCCAGTCCTGGATTCCCCTCTAAATTCCCAGGAAAATATTCAATATTCCAGATTCTGCTGTGGCTGGAGAGGCCTGGTGAGGTCACAGGGCTCTGAGGGGCAGAGTAACCAAACAGCAACACCTTGTGAGGCAGAACTCAACACATAGGATCAGGAATCACGGAATTATGGAATTAAGGTTGGAAGGGACATTAAATCCCACCCAGTGCCACCCCAGCCATGGCAGGGTCACCTCCCACTGTCCCAGGCTGCTCCAAACCCCTGGCTTGGGACACTTCCAGGGATGGGGAAGCTCCTCTGGGCCCCCTGTGCCCGGGGTGATGCTGGGAGGCCCCTCTGGATCCCTTGAGATCCCTGGGAAAATCCCAGCACTTCCCAGAACCTCCCTGCTCCCGGCTAAGCAGAAGGAAGATTTTGTTGGTGGCAAGCCTGGCTTAAACTGTCCCCAAATTGGGCTGGCACCCCTCTGCCAGCCCAGGGAGGGACCCGGGGCAGCAGCCTGCTCTGAATCTATTTTTGGGCTCTGGGAAAATGCTAAAAATCCTGGCAGTGACTCAGGAGCCGTCGCCCCCTGCTCCCAGCCCCAGCCAGATTCCTGCTGAGGAATCACAGCAGCTCTGCTGAACCTTCCACCTGCAAAGGAAAATTTTGCCTGCTCTGTGGGAAGACAGATTGGTGCAAAAATAAAACTCGTTTGAGATCCTGTCACCTGCAAATATTTGAGTTGAATATTTTTAATTTTTCTCTAATTAAAAGGGTCATTTTGGGGCTATTCCACTGGACAGGGCTCCCCCTCCATTGATCCTGACCCTCTGCATGGTGTTGGCACAGCTTGGTCTCTTCAATCTCTGTTTCTTTTCCACAAAATTGATGTAATTTTACTTCTTTCCCCTGTGCACACAGGTCTCTCTGATGATGTGCTGGAGGGGCCGCAGCCTCAGCTGTTAATTTGCTTAATTAAGTTGGGTAATTAAGCCAATGAGTTGCTTCCTAAGGGATTTTCCTACCCTTGGAAACAAAGAAAATTGGGAGTCCAAGGTAAAGCCACATGGGCTGTGCCTTAAATTCCCTGATCCCTGTGTTGGAGAGCCCTTGAATTCCTTGAATTCCCAGCCAGGAAAGACTTCTGCTGTCCAGCCTGGCTTCCCTGGTGCAATTTTGGGCTGTGACACCCGTGCCAGACCCTAAAGATGATTTATCCCTTCCTGATGGGATAAATCAGGATGGGTTTGAAGGCCAGGGCAATGTTTCCCTGATGTCTTTGCTCCAGATGAATCCCGTGCTGGGAATGTGAGTGCCCACCCCTGGAAAGGCTCAGCAAACACCTGGGGGTGACACCTGGGGGTGACACCTGGGGGTGACACCTGGGGACAGGGTTTAGTGCTGGGTTGTGGTCGGGCTGGATGATCCTGGAGGGCTTTTCCAACCATAATGATGCCAGAAATGTCATTTTTCCTCTCTGGATTTCCAGTCCGTGCTGTGTCCATCCCTCTGGGATCACTCTCCTTGTCCTCACTGGGATTTTAGCTGTGATTTGACTGAAATGTCCAACACCAGAACCTCACTGGGGCCAAAGGGATGGGAAGTTCCCTTTGTTTACTTGTTGGACATTTTGTGATCACAGCAAATGTTTGGGTTTGTTGCAGTGTTTCGTGTTCACTTTGTGATCCATGGAAATCCTGAGATTTCCCCAAACCCTTTCAAGCCTGCCTTTATCTCCCTGGTGACCATGCCATTGATTATTCCTGCCTCACCAATTCACCCATCATTCCTGAAGTGTCTTTTTTTTTTTTTTTTCTTGTTTCTTCCAGACCATTTCTACAATTTATCAAGACCATTTCGACTCCTAATCCTGGCCTCTGAAGCACCTGCAGCCTGTCCCAGCCTGGTATCCGCAGCAATTTTAGTAAGGAAAATCTTAATTTTTCCATCCTCCAATTCCATTTTAAAGGTACCAAACTGTGCTGGAGCTCCCATTTTCCCTTTGGCATTGTGGAATTTGATTTGATGATCTTGGTGGGTCCCTTCCATCCCAGGATATCCTGGGGGCACCCTTAAAATTCTTCATTTTCCTTGCAAAAGGTCCTGAAGGTCCAAAATGGAGCACAGCTCCTCTTGCTGGTGGGGTTTGTGTCCCAAAGAGGGGATCCCATCAGCTTGGAATGTTTCAAATGAAAAATCAGTTTATTTGTGGTGTCAGGGCCTGAGCAAGGCTGGTTCTGTGCAGGGTTTGGAATGTGAAAGGGAAAAAACTGTGATTTGGGGATTGGTTGGATTTTGGGCAGGAATCGTTCCCTGGGAGGGCGGGCAGGGGCTGGGCTGGAATTCCCAGTGGCTGCCCCTGGATCCCTGGCAGTGTCCAAGGCCAGGCTGGAGCAGCCTGGGACAGTGGGAGGTGTCCCTGGGTTGGAACTGGGTGAGTTTAAATTCCCTTCCAACCCAAACCATTTCATGGCCATTCGTAGAAAATCAACAATTCATCTTTTCCATTTGCAAAGTTTTGGCTTTTCCCTCACTCCCCACCTACCCTGGATCCCCCTTTGCCAAACCCTCATTCCTCGAGGAGAGTTTGGGGCTGAGAGCCTGAGGGCAGAAATGCAAACAGGGTTTATTTATTTCCTGGATTTAAAGCAGCTGTGTCTGTCCAGGTGGATGCTCCCTATCTGTGGAATTTTCCCCTCTTTCAAACCCTGCACGGTCGTTCCTGTATCTGGGCAGGTTCATTTTGGTGGAGATGGCAAGGATTCCAGGATTTATGACTTTCTGAGGAATAAAAGTTTTATTCTAGAGGCGATTTATATTTTCAATGTAAAGGGGCAGAGCCACAGGCTGCCCACAGGGACAAAATCCAGTGGGCCTATGACTGTCAGGGCTGAGCAAATAAGAAAAGAAAACAAAACCAGGACCCCAAAGGTGATCAGGCGCAAATAAAATGAATTAATTCCTTGTTTTCCCCTCAGGAGGAGTCTAAATCTGGGCTTTGCTCTTCTGTTTGTCAGAGCATTCTTGGTTTCAGGCCTTCCCTGTGTCATCCACTGGTTCTGGAAGTTGAAATTTAAACAAACAAATAAAAAAGTCCTGCTTGTTTTTCACCTCAGGCTTCCTAGAAGTGATCGTGGATTAGGATTTTCAGCACCTCTGAAATACCATTCCCATATTTAGGGGGGAAACTGAGGCACAAAAGGCAGAGTTTGACTGCAGGGGTGAGCTCGAGTGGGAAATGCCAATTTCCTGTGACCTGCCTTCCCCAAAGTCACCAGAAATTGAGAGGAAACGAAGTTCTGGGAGCAAAATCTTGCAACTTGATATTTTCAAGGGCCTTAATGACATAAAACTGATTTACTTTGAAGGGAAAAGCTTGAACTATCCCTGCAGAGAGTACATCATGTGCATGGTTTTGTATTTATTCCCTGCATTTCGGCGGACGGATGAAACCTCTCCCAGCCCTAATGGAATTATGCTGGGATGTGCTCTCTGGCAGGGTGGTGTGAAAAGCAGGTGCACAAAGGGAATTCTGTTTGGAGAGAGGGGGGAAAAAAAAGCTCTTGTGATGCCAGTGAATGATTCTTAGCCCTGCAATAAGCCTAATCAGGTTAATTAGGATTAATTTGGCCTCCTGGCTTTTATTTGTGTGGAATAAAAACACATCTAAGGAGTTCTGTTGAAAACCTTGGTGGATTTTAGTGATATTTTCGAGTTCTTTCACCTGGGCAATGTAAAAATCTCTGGCTGGTTGGGCTTTTAGGGAGAATTACGCTGCACCCAGCAGTTAGAGCCATTAATTCTCCATCTCCTCTTGCATCTTTCATTGTCAGTAAATTCATCTCCTGTCCCCATTGCCATGTGGAGGTGACCCAGCTCTCCCTGGGTATTTTCAAATGTGATTTTTAGTTTTTTGGTTTTTTTTAAGAATTGTACCAAACCTCCCCTTTGGCAGCAGCCTGGTTCTGCTCCTGCTCTGCTGCCCCATCACACATGAGGCTTTTTCCCTCTGGACCAATCCTCCTGTAATTTTCCACCCGTGTGCCTCACCCAGAGCTGCCTCTTTTCTCCCTTGCTGATGTCCCTGACTTCTCTCCTCACTTCTCTGCTGTATCTTCCCCTCGCTGTTTCCCATCCTTGCAAAAGCTGCTGGGATTTTCAAAAAACAGATCCTTGCCCAGATGGGTCCGTGTGGAGTGAGGGCTGCGCAGCAGGAGCTGCCACAGGAGGGAATTTTCCATCGGCCCCAGCCCCTCCAATCCCTCCACAAGGATTTAATTCCTTGCAGAGCTTCAGTGGGATCATGGGGAGGCTTTGGGGTTGGCCAGGCTGAAGGAGCAGGGGGATTTCACTGGGAAAGGGCTGGGGATGAGGAGCCAGGGGTGCTGACAGAGCCTGGTCACCTTCCCAGCTCACAGGGCTGCTCTTTACCCTTTGGTTTGCATGGCCAAATGCAAAACCCCAACAAATCATCAAATTCAAATTTTGGCTGAATCCCACCGTGCCCACTGAACCGTGTTGGGAAGAACATCCACTCATTATTTGAGCACCTCCAGGGATGGGGACTTCAAACCCCCCTGGGCAGCCCCTGCCAATCCCTGACCCCCCTTTCCATGGGGAAATTCCTGCTGCTGCCCACCCTGAGCCTGCCCTGGCCCAGCCTGAGGCCGTTCCCTCTCCTCCTGTCCCTGTCCCTGTTCCCAGAGCCCGCCCCCCCCGGCTGTCCCCTCCTGTCAGGAGCTGTGCAGAGCCAGAAGGGCCCCCCTGAGCCTCCTCTGCTCCAGGCTGAGCCCCTTCCCAGCTCCCTCAGGAATTCTCCAGCCCCTTCCCAGCTCCCTCAGGAATTCTCCAGCCCCTTCCCAGCTCCCTCAGCCTCTCTTGGGGCTCCAGACCCTTCCCAGTTCCATTCCCTCCAGGTCCTTGTCCTGAGGAGTCCAGAACTGGATTCATCTCTCCAAGTGGGGCCTCCCCAGTGCCCAGCACAGGGGGACTTCAGGTTTTGATTCAGCTTTTCTTGTCATGCTTGGTTCCAACAGGGCCATGAAGCTCTGGGGTTTTGTATCCTTCACATCTGACCTTGCTGCCATTGAGCCCCATCCTCACCCACGGCAGAGGGCACAGGGGGGAGCAGAGGGGGCACAGAGGGGCCAGGGCAGGCTCAGGCTGGAGCTCAGGGAAAGGTTCTTCCCCCAGAGGGTGCTGGGCACTGCCCAGGCTGCCCAGGGAATGGGCACGGCCCCGAGGCTGCCAGAGCTCCAGGAGCCTTTGGATGCTCCAGGGATGCCCAGGGGGGATTGTTGGGGGGTCTGGGCAGGGCCTGGGGTTGAATTGGATCATCCTTGGGGACTCTCCCAGCTCAGGCTATTCCCTGATTCACCATTTGCTTTTCCATCACCTCCCAGGTGCAGAAGGTTGTACTGGCTGTGCCAGTTAGGAGTTATCCCCACTTCCTTGCTGGTCCCACAGGCACAGTGACATCTCCCTGTCTGTGGCATCCCAAATCAAGACTTTGCACCACAGCCCCAGTGTTGGCTCTCAGAACCCAAAACCTTTCCCCAAAATCACACAGAGCCTCTTCTGCTCACTTTTTAGTGGGAAATGTCACTTCCAAAACCTGCTTTGAATCATCCCTTTACACTCCTCTCTTCAAACTCTGGCATCTTACTACACTGGCAGGGAGGTATGAAGACAAATTTTGGGCTTCCTCCCCTGTTTTTTTTCCTTGTTTTCTCTCAGCTTGGTGCTGTGCAGGAGTCCTGGGGAGGGTGTGAAGTGTGTGTCCCTCAGGAGTGGCTCGCTGCTCTGACATCAGCCCCTACCAGCACACAGGGGATGTTTTTGAACGAGGTACCACGCACTATTTTAAGCAGCTTCTAAAAATAAATCCCTGCCCAAGCTGCTGTTGTGGTAGCAATGTTTTATCTCTTAATTGGGGCTGTTTGCTGAGGGTGATTCATAGAAAGGAGCTGAGCTTTCCAAGTTTTACCCTGAGGTGAAACAGCAGAGGTGATTTGCTGATTGTAACAAGGCCTGCTCTGCCAGGAGGAATTTTTGGATTTTCTCCACGGTTTTTTTTGTGCTTTTCCCCAAAGGCTGAAGTGTCAGATTAAACACTGGACAAGCTTTCTCCTGGAGGTGTCTGGGAGGTGGCAGAGCACGTTCTGTGCAGGGACAGTGACCCAGAGCTCTGGAGAGTCAATGGCATTGTCACATCAAATGAGAGAGAGAGAACGACTGAGGGAGGGAATGAGGAAGGAAAAGATTCCTCTGGGAGTTCAAGTGGAGATTCAAAACTTGTGTGTGCTCAGAGCTTTGGGCAAGAAGAACCAGAGGCAGAGGAAGGCATTTCATGATTATCTAAGGAGCAGGAGGTGACTCAGCCTTCCCACACTGTCACCAAATTCCTCCTGAGCCATGTCCAGTTCTGGGCCCCTCACTGCAAACAGGACCTGGANGCCTCAGGCTGGGCCAGGGCAGGCTCAGGGTGGGCAGCAGCAGGAATTTCCCCATGGAAAGGGGGGTCAGGGATTGGCAGGGGCTGTCCAGAGGGTTTGGAGTCTCCATCCCTGGAGGTGTCCAAGGAAGGGCTGGACATTCCAAGGAAGGGTGACAAGGTGGGGATCAGGCACAGGCTGGGATGATCCTGGAGCTCTGTTCCAACCTGAAGGATTCTCTGATTGTACCCTCTGGGAGGGAACAGTTTTCTTGCTGCAGCTCCCAGCTCCCAGATTTGTTCTTGTTGATGTTAAGAAGAACAAATCCTCACTGTTGAGCTGCTCATGGTCCCCAGTGCCTGGTAGCCACATGAGCAGCTCCCAGAGCAAACTCTGTCCTCTGGTCCAGCCCCAGATGTCCCCCATCCAGGGGTCAGTGCCCACCTGGATGTGAAATAAGGAGAAGGAACCAAAAGAGCTGAAGGGAGCAGGGCTGGCTCAGGTTCTCTGAGATGACCAAATCCCACTGGTTTTTGTGGGATTTGTGTGCTCAGGGGACTGACAGGATCCCAAGGTTGCTGTGTTTGAAAGGCCAAAACCCCAGAGCTGGGCTCTCCAGTGGAACAGATAATCCCCATGCTGAGGGCAGGGCTGGCATTGCTCTTTCCAGAGATTTGTAGGCTTGGCCTCCTTTGGACTGTAAACGCTTCTCCAGGATCCCCTGTTTCAGTCCCAATATGGGAATGATGCATTTCTATTTCCCTGGGCCTGTTTAGGATTTGCTGGTGTTGGATTTGGGATCCTGGGGTAACACTGCTCCATAAATGTGGCAAATTTTGAACTGGCAGCAGCTCTGGTAGGCACAAGGTGGCCCAATGGGTTTGCCACCATGGGCTGACAGGCTCAGGTGATCAGAGAACACCTGCAGGGTGTTCACATGGACAATCTGGGATCCTGGAAGCTGTGTGCACCTTTACTGCACCCACAAAATGTCCTCTTGTGCTGCCAGTGGCGGGTCCAGTGCTGACCAAACAGACTGTGCTTGGTTCCTCCTTCCAGGAACCATCCAGGGTGTCCTGTGCCCTCACCAGGGGAACTTGTGCCCTCACCTGGGCAAAGGGAACCCGCCCTGTGCCCTCACTGGTGCCCTCCCTGGGCAAAGGGAACCCGAAGCTGAGCCAGAGCTGTGGCCCAGTCCATGGCCAGGGGATGTTGTACCAAACTCTGAAGTTGCCAATGAGGTTTTTCTCCTCCTCTGAACCTGCTGAGGGGCAGATCTGGGGAAGAGTTTGGTACTTGACAAGGAGTCTGTGCAGAGTGGAGCTGTACTGACACCCCTGTGTGCCCCAGCTCAACCACAGCGTGTCCTGAGCAGGGAGGGACCCCCAGGATCACCCAGCCCAACTCCTGTCCCCACCCAGGACACCCCAAGGACCCCACCCTGAGCACACCAGAGAGGGCTACAAGTCCTGGCAGTGTGGAGATGTTCCCATCTCACTGCAGGAACACCATCCAAGGGCTGGAATCTCGTGTGGTGATGCTCACCAACCCCCAGTGGCATCCTTGGAATGTCAGAGCCTGGGGTGCCGGTCTGGACACTGCCACCTCCTCCCCTCCTGGCGTGAAGGTGCCTTTCAGGGGGTGACAGCACCCCCAGGACCTCTCCTCTGAGCCTTTTGGGGTGGCACAGCTCCTGGAAGAGGTGAGGAGGCTGCACAGCCCAGCTGGGGGGAAGGAGGTGAGAGGAAACCATCACTGCTTGTTTACCCCGTGAATGGAAAAAAGAGAGGCTTATCGTGATCAAAGCAGGCAAAACAGGACGTCAGGGCTGGGCTCTCACAGGCACTGCTGCTCCAGGGTCCTGCACTGTGGGAACGGGGCAGTTTTGGGTTTGTCAGGCTGCCCAAGATTCACTGGTGTTGGACTTGGGAGCCTGGGATCACAAGGGCTGCTCAGGAAATTTGTTTAGCTCTGAACTGGCAGCAGAGAAAGGAGCAGAGGGTCAATTCTGGGCTAATTCTGACCTGATTTGCTGTGCATTTCAGGAATAGCTGCTTCAAAAGCAGCAAAAACAGCTAAAAAAAAAAGGAGAATTGTTACCAAGGCAAAAGGGTGCCAGAGGCTGAGGCTGAGCAAAGGGGAATTGGTTTTATTTACAAGGGGTCAGGCTCTTTAAAATGGTTTTCCTTCATTCATCTTCATTAAGGAAATGACACTCAGAGTGAAAGTGACACACCCCAGGAAAATAAAACCCCACCAAATGTGGAGGAGATCTGCCCAGAGCTACAGTGCAACCCTTTTGGATGAGTTTATTTATTACATTGCCTGTGGGGAAGGGAATGAGACCATCTCCACCCCAGGCCAGGCTGGACAGGACTGGGAGCACCCTGGGATAGTGGAAGGTGCCCATGACAGGGGGTGGGTTTGGATGTAAGGTCCCTTCCACCCCAAATCATTCCAGGATTCTGGGATTCTAGGATTTAATGATTCAACAATTCAATGATGCAATGATTCCATGATCCTATGATGCTACAGTTCTGTGATTCAATGATTCCATGATTCAATAATTCAATAATTCAGTGATTCAATAATTCTATGATTCAATGATTCTATGATTCCACAACTCCGTGATTCTATAATTCTGTGATTCTACTTTTCAATCATGTAATAATTCTATGACTCAATGATTCAATAATTTGGCAAATCCGTGATTCCATGACTCTGTGATTCTACATTTCTGTGATTCTATAATCTTGCAGAGCAAGCAAGAGATTGAAACCCGGGAAGAATTGGGAAAAACCCCGAGGTCACCTGTTTTGCTGGAATACTGAGCTCCATTTAGCTCAGCAGGACTCTGGGGACATCAGTGGTGACTTTTGTGCCCCTGGTGCTGCTTGGCTGGGGTTGGGAGCAGGGAAACCCCTCTGGCAAAGCATTAACCCCACATAAATCCCCCCATTCCTCTGGGAGAGGAGCTTCCCTGGGCTGTGAGCAGGGAATAAATGGGAATAAACACCCTGGGAGGGAGAAAGGCCCTCACTGAGTATTGGTGTGAACCCAATATTGCCAGGAGGTTGTTCCTGAGCTGTGCCCTCGCTGTTTGCCTGTCTGGCAGCTCTGTGCTGTTTTCACCCCAGTGGTCCCTCAGGCTCACTGGATGTCACAGCTCAGGGCTTGGGGACAAGGCCAGGCCTGCAGGAGCTCAGGGTCACCTTCCACTGAGAGGTTCCAAGGGGATGGTGAAGGAAAGGAGCCGCTTCTGATGGAGGGTTTGGATTCAGAGTTTTATTCCTGGCCCAAAGGCCTGTGAATGCAGCAACAGCTCCAGCAGAACTCCCACAGCATGGCTGGTGGCCCTTGGACCCAGGGGAGAGGGGAGGGAAGGAACACAGGTGACACCAAACAGGGACAGGGGGAAGTCCTAAGGGACAGAGGACACTTGGATGGCCCAGTGTCTCTCCAGGGGTGGGAAGCATCTTTGGAATTGTGCCAACCACTCTGTGCCCTTCTGGAATGGCAGGGCTGACAGGCAGCACTCATCAGGGGTCAGGATGTGGAAAGGAGGAATGATTGACAAACCTGGCAGGGAATTATCTGGGAGGGGCCTGGGGTATCTGAGACACACCACAAAAACTGAGCATTGCACTGGGAGCTCACCCTGCCGGGGCTGGGGACCCTCCTCCTGCTGCAGCTCAGCAAAACATTTGTGTGACCCACAGGCTTCGAGTGAGGGGTCCCAGAGCTGCTCCTGGTGCCTGACCTTGCTCCGAGTGCCTCCCAAAATCGTGATCTCTGCTCAGTGTGCCAGGCAGGTGGAGCTGCCACCAGCCCTGCTCCCTCCAGGCTTCCCAAACTGCTGGCACAGCCCTGCAGAGCCACAGGGAGCCAGAGCAGGGCTGTGCAAAGAGCAGCCCACCTTCCCAGCCTGGGCAGCTCCCAGTGGGGCTGGGGGTGCTCTGGGACTGGGCTTGGAGTCCTGGGCTTTGTGTGTTCTGATCCCAGACCCAGGGATTGTCCTGCTCTGCTCTGGGCTAAAGTGGTCTCACCTCCAGTGCTGGGGGCAGTTTGGGGTGTGAGAAATATCTAAAAGTGTTTGGAAAGTGTCCAAAGATGGGACAGGGGATGGGGAAGGGTCTGGAGCAGCTGAGGGCACTGGGAGTGTCCAGCTGGAGCAGAGCACAGCGAGGGCAGAGCTCAGGGATGTGCAGCTCCTCCCGAGGGGCAGCTCCCATCTCTGCTCCCTGTGACAGGGACAGCAGCCAGGGCACGGCTGGAGCTGGGCCAGGGCAGGCTCAGGCTGGAGCTCAGGGAAAGGTTCTTCCCCCAGAGGGTGCTGGGCACTGCCCAGGCTGCCCAGGGAATGGGCACGGCCCCGAGGCTGCCAGAGCTCCAGGAGCCTTTGGATGCTCCAGGGATGCCCAGGGGGGATTGTTGGGGGGGTGCAGGACTTGGACTGGATCATCCACTATTAAAGAGCATAATTTTAAAAATTTTGGTGCTCTAGAACAAAAAAATGAAAGTTTTGCCATTGGCAGCCAGCCAGATGTGGCTACAGGAATATCAGATTCTTTGCAAAGAATAGAAATATTTTTTTAAACTATTATTATTTTTTGTTTGACCCTCAGCACTGTGGGCCCTCCATGACCAGAGAAAATTGTGCTGGTTTCTGGTTTCTGACCATTGCTGCTCATCCAAACCCATTCCAGAGTGTCACAGTTGGCCCATGCAGATCACAGCCCCAGCTGCAGCACAGGGTTTGTGTGAGCTGCAGAGAAATCTGATTGAAAAGGGGCAGATTTCCAAGAATTCCCCGTGGTTTGGTTTGTGCAAGGCTCAAAATGCAGGATGATGTTTCTCTTACCCCAAACAGATCTCCAGCAGCAATTTTAGGTGAATTACAACAAGAATTGCTGGGTTTAAGGAGGGCCCACAGGGATCTGTCTTTGGAGTTTGCGAGTTGGGGTATTTCTCCTCCAAGAGCAAAACCACCACCACCAAAAAAAAACATCTGGTATTGAGTTTTAGAGGCCTGGGCAGTGAAGCCAGACAAAAAAAAGCCTAGGAAAAAAGGGAACAGAATCTTAGCAGAGAAACAATTGATCACTGGAACATCCTCACCGACAGCTGCTGCTTCTGCCACCGTTTGTAGTCTTTAAACCAAGACTATTTTCTATTTACATGTGAGAAATTGAAACTTAAGGCTGAGTCCTGAGCCAGATGCAGAAATGCCCGGGGGGTTCTGCAGCCTGGGTTTAGCAGGTCAGGCTTAGCCAGGCCCTGTGCTGGATCCTGACTCAGTGTCCGAGGATCTCTGAGGGCCCTGTGGCCCAATCTTTGCATGTTCCTGGAAATGCTGATTCCAAAAAAATCAAGGGGCTTGACTGAAGCCAAAATTCTCTGTCTACAGTGCCCCATAAATAAAAACATCATTGTTATCCAGATATAACCAGTGTTACCTCAGTGTGGGGCTGAGAGAGGAGTTCCCAAGAAAAATGCTGGGACAATTTCACTCCAGTTCATCACTTTGAGGAGCTGAAGGGAGCTCCTGCGCAGCTCACAAAGCAAACGCTGAGACCTACAGGGGCTCCCTGGGTTATTCTGCCCCCGGGGCAAACAAACCACCTCTTGTGCCATGATCCTTTTTAATTGAATGCATTTTGAGTGATTATTTTTACAGTTCTGAGCCCCTTCCCTTAAACTCCAGATGTGAGTGTGTTCTGGTTTAGGAGTTTAAGACTGATACATTTGCTGGGGAAGGAATGGGATCTTCTAAACTGACTTTTAGGAGAGAAAATAAAAACCAAACCCAAAAGGGACCAAAACCCCTTCAAAAACAAGGGCATTGTAGGCTCACAGAATGGTTTGGGCTGGAAGGGACTTAGACACCTTCCATGAGACCAGGCTGCTCATTTGGACATTTCTCTCTTTTTGGGTGTGAGGACAGAGTTCTGCTCATCTTCCCAGGACTCCTCCCTGTGCCACCAGAGCAGGGCCATATTTGCAGCTCTCCTTGTCTGTGGATGAGCTCCAAAGGCTCGGAGAGGAAAATCCCACAAAGCTCTTGGAAAGCCAAGGCTGTAATTTCAGCGAGCTCCTCCGCGGTGACCCAACCGCTCGGGTTCCCCGGGCCTTGCCCCTTGTGGGTGTGGGGAGAGCAGCTCAGGAGGGCTCTGGGGTTTCCTGCGGCCCCGGGGATGATTCAGCACCTTGCAGGCAGCTCAGATCAGCCTGTTTTGGGGGGTGTGAGCACCGTTCTTGCAGCACAACCTCCTGGGGCTCAGCCCTGCACACTGCAGGTGATGGAGCAGCACATGGAACTGCTGCCGCCTCTGAGACCACCAGGGGAACTCCTGGGTGGCTCCTGCCAGATCCCGAGGGGCTGGAGCACTGCTGGGGGAATCTGAGCCACCCTCAAGCTGTGTTTTGTGCAGGGTTTCCGAGCCCTGGGGTGTTGTCAGAGGTGAGGGACCACATCCTGCCCACAGCTCGGAGCCTCAGGCGTGAGGAGAGAATTACTGAGCTTGCAGCGTTCAGAGGAGACCCAGGAGCCTCCCGCCCTTCCACCCCATCCCACGGGAGCTGTGCTCCTGCTGCCCCTCACTTCCCCACCCGCCACCGCTTGGTCACCAGCTGGTCACCGCTTGGTCACTGATTGGTCACCAGCTGGTCACTGATTGGTCACCGGTTGGTCACAGGTTGGTGTCTGGTTGGTCTTGGGTTGGTCACTGCTTGGTCACTGATTGGTCATCAGTTGTTCACTGGCTGGGCACCAGTTGGTCACCAGTTGGTCTCTGATTGGTCACTGGTTGCTCGCTGGTTGGTCTCTGTTTGGTCATTGGTCACTGGCTGGTGACTGGTTGATCACTGGCTGGTCACTGATTGGTCACCAGCTGGTCACTGATTGGTCACCGGTTGGTCACAGGTTGGTGTCTGGTTGGTCTTGGGTTGGTCACTGGTTTGTCACTGATTGGTCATCAGCTGTTCACTGGCTGGTCACCAGTTGGTCACCGGTTGGTCTCTGGTTGCTCACTGGTTGCTCGCTGCTTGGTCTTTGTTTGGTCATTGGTCACTGGCTGGTGACTGGTTGATCACTGGCTGGTCACTGATTGGTCACCGGTTGGTCACAGGTTGGTGTCTGGTTGGTCTTGGGTCGGTCACTGCTTGGTCACTGATTGGTCATCAGCTGTTCACTGGCTGGTCACCAGTTGGTCACCGGTTGGTCTCTGGTTGCTCACTGGTTGCTCGCTGCTTGGTCTTTGTTTGGTCATTGGTCACTGGCTGGTGACTGGTTGATCACTGGCTGGTCACTGATTGGTCACCAGCTGGTCACTGGTTGGTCACCAGTTGCTCTCTGGTTGGTCACTGGTTAGTCACTGGCTGGTCACTGGTTGGTCACTGATTGGTCACTAGCTGGTCACTGGTTGGTCACTGGTTGGTCACTGGCTGGTCACTGATTGGTCACCAGCTGGTCACTGGTTGGTCACTGATTGGTCACTGGCTGGTCACTGGTTGCTCACTGGTTGGTCACTGGCTAGTCACTTACTGGTCATTGATTGATCACTGGTTGGTCACTGGTTGGTCACTGCTTGGTCACCTGTTGGTCACCAGTTGGGTTTAATGCCTGGCCCCGGGCACAAATCCATTTTCCTGCCCTGCCTAGGGGCTCCCAGGGTGGCTCTCGCTGTCCCAGTTGTTCTGTTCCAAGCCCTGAACTGTTCCCTGCCCTGCACTGAGATCCCCCAGCTCCCCTCCCAGGAGCCGCCTCGTCAGGGCCCTCATCCCACACCGTCCCCAAG
>VZTB01008684.1:53804-84783 GCA_013397245.1 Thryothorus ludovicianus | reverse complement strand
TTTTTTTTTTTTTTAATCTAACACAGCATCTATTCTAACTGTAATCTTAACTTTTCTAAAATTCTTAATTCCTCAAAATTAACATCTCATCACCTCCACCAGAGCCTGGCATTAAAACTGGAAGAAGGACACAGCCCCTGGCACATCCCTGCCTTTGCTAAAACCCTGGGAATTCACTTTGCTTTTGGAGATGACAAAACCCCATAGATATTTCACGATTGTTTTTTATAAAAAGTATGAACCAGAAACCATGAGAAGGCAAACCAGCCCAGCCTCAGTAACTGCGTGTGGAGCTGCCAGAAGGAAGCAGCAGCCCCAGAGCTGTGCCAGGGGTGCAGAGCAGGGATGAACCCGCGGGTGGGTGCTGGCCCAGGTCCCCTCCGTGCTCTCAGGGAGGGGGGACATGCTGCCAGCAGCTCGGGCAGGGGCTGCTCTGCCCTCCAGCTCCTTTGGGCCCTGCTGTGGCTTCCCTGGAGCTGCTGCTGGGGCACTGCTCTGTGTGTGTGAGTGACCTCAGGGATCAACAGCCCTCTTCTGGGGCCCTTCCACCCCCTGTGAGGTTTAGAGAAAACCCATTCTGCAGCCCTGATGTGTGTCTGGAGGGCAGAAAACTTCCTTGTGGTCTTCTGCAGATAAATCCATTAGGGAAAACATCAAGTGATTGGTGAAAAGGGCGTCAGTTTGGGGTCTGTGTGGTCTGACAGGGAAGGAATATTCACCTGGAGAGGAGNTGTCCCTGGGGTGGCACTGGGTGGAATTTCAGATCCCTTCAAACAAAACCCATTCCAGGATTCTGTGCCCCAGTGTCCCATCGCAGGAGGAGGAGAGGGAGCCTTGCTGAGGGCTTGGGCTGGAATTCAGCACAGGGATAAGGCTGATGCAGCTCCCAGCCCTCCATGGCCTCTCTCCCAAAGGAGAGATTGTTTTTAGGGAGGTTTTTCCTGAAGCATTTCTGCTCCTTCTTTGGCATCCAGATCAACTGGCAGCTTTTTGTGATATCAGCTGGAAGAATCCCTTCAGTGGGGCTGTACAATAATCTCAGAGTCAGTTTTAATTTCATTCTGTTTAAGTCTTATTGCATTCTGCTTAATTGCTTCTGCTTTGTCGCTAACGAGACAAAGAGCAGTTTGTGTAAGAGTAAAATTGTCGAGGAGCAGAGCTGGAATTTGCATGTTAAAAGTTTCCTATTTGTTGTTTTCATTGCCTTCCAATCCCTCATTTGGTTTTATGCAGTCCTACAAATCTGTTGTTCCCTGCAGGTGACATCACTGGCCTGGCTGTGTCCTGCCAGTGCATCCTTTGGGAAAACTCCTCTGGATCGTGGCCCAGGAAGGTTCTGCTTGGGCAGGGATGCTCTGCTCACACATGGGCCGAGGCAGAGCCTCCCTGTCCCAGCTTTCCAGCAGCCCTTCAGTGCTGGACACTTCTGCAATCTGCCAAAAGTGTCCCTCTCTTATGATATTAGCAAAACACACCAAAATTCCTCATTATTCCCATTATGGATTGGCTCCAGCTCCCACAGCAACCAGCGGTCAGGAAAGCAGGGACTGAGCCAAACAATGCATCCAAGAACCCTTATTGGGGGCTTTTTTGTTGGGTTTTTGGGATTTTATTTCCCAATTATTTTCTTTAGTGAATCCTGAGGGGCAGGCTACTCTCAGGAAGCCCCTGGAATGCCAAATAAGCTGGGAAGGAAATGGTATTAATTCAGCTGGAGATCGTCATGCAGGAAACTTGGGAAAAGCTGCTCCTCCCTGGTGTTCCCCCGCTGTGGAGAGTCAGGAAAGGCTGAGTTACTACGAGCTGAAAAGGGCACATTTGCAATTTTATTGCAGAGCTTTCCCTGTATCCTTGTTGGAACTTCCCAGGGAAGCGGTGGAATCACATCCCTGGAAGGGCTCAGAAAACGAGTGGCCATGTGATTTTGGGAACATGATGGGATTGGGTCAAAGGCTGGACTTATCCTAGAGAGCTTTTACAACTTTAATGATTCAGTGTTTCTGTGGAAATCCTGTAGGAGTTACGTGGGCTGGTGTGGGGTCTGGATCCTGGGTGGTCAAATCCGAGTGGATAAAGTACTGGGGAGGATTTTGGGAATGGGGATTAACTCGTTATTGCCACAGCCACTAGGTCCCTGCTGCTGCCTCCTGCTCTCCTGCTGCTCCAGGAATTGTTCTCCTGGATTCCAGGGGGGAGGAGGTTCCAAATTGGTCCCTTCTGGACAGCCCAGCCCAGGTGTGTGAGCAGCACCTGGGGCTGCCTGAGCTTCGGTCATGGGAAAGGAGATCAGCAAGGGCTGGGACAGAGCTGCTTCCACCTGGGGGCTGCTTGAGGGCTGGTTCTCTCCCCGAGTGCTGGAATCGCTGCTGGGCTCCTGTGCTGGGAGTTTGGGATTTCAGTTCCCTCTGGAGCTGGGATTTGTGCTGGGTGTGAGGGATGAGTCAGGCTCTGGCACATCCCGGGAGCTGGGCTCTGCCCGGCCCACTGCAGCTCCCAAACCAGGCTGGCTCCAGGGAAAATGGGATTATCTGGGAACCCTGCTCCTGCCTGCTCTGCTTACAGACCCCTCCAGAGCAGAGCCCAGGCCCAGGCAGCACCGAGGGGGTGTCTGCAAGTTGCTCTCAGATCTTTTTCTGAACAGTTTGGCAGCCTGAGCTCCACTGAGGTTCATTGTCCTGGCTCAGCTTCCCTTGGAGCTTTTCCCTCTGCTCCATCCCAATGCTGGAGCTCAGCTGGGAGCAGGAAGAGCCGGCTCCTGAGGGCAGGAGCAGCAGGGCAGTGCCTGGTGTGGAGTCATCCCCACCCTCCAGCTTCAGAGCTGCTGGGGCTGCTCCCAATGCAGGGAATGGAAGGAGCCAGGATCAGATTCCTGAACTGAATTCCTGAACTGAAGGAGCTCCCTCAGTCTCAGGGGCTGGAGTTTGGGTGTGCACTCTGCAGAAGGGTCAGATTCATACTGGAGCAAGATCCAGCTTCTCAAACTGGAAAATAATCGTACAAAAACCCTTCCTGTGCCTGCCTGGGCTTGGTGTTGGAGATGCTCCATGGGCTCGGTGGGCATCCATGGGCTGTGGGATTTTGGTGGAGGCTCATGGAGAAAGGAACAGGGAAAGTGGAGCCAATCCTGACTCCATGGGAATGCCCAAATTGGGGTGTGAATCCATGGGTGAATGTGTTTGCATCCATGGATAGGTGTGTGTGCATCCATGGATGGTGTGTGTGCATCCATGGGTTTCTGTGTATCCATGGAAGAAGTTCTGGGCAGTATCCCAGGAGAGGCTCATCCAGGGCAGGTCAAGGAGAGCCATTCCCACTGAGCTGTCCTGGTGCTGTGGGTTCGATTCCTTCGGTGTGTGTGCATCCATGGGTTTCTGTGTATCCATGGAAGAAGTTCTGGGCAGTATCCCATTCCTTCCCTGCTGATTCCCACTGCAATCCTGAGGTTGAACAGGAATCACAAACTCCCTCTGAACTGCTGTTGTCCCTTCCTTCCTTTTTTTTTTTTTTTTCCCCTCAGTTGTGTGGTTTGAAATGATGCAGAAACATTCTGTGAGGTTTCTCAGCCCCTGGGTTTAACCAGGAGTCTCCCCAGAGGAACACATTTCCAGGGAAAGGCAATTCCTGCCTTCCCTGTGCTCAAGCCACCTTACCTTGGATGGGATCACCAGCTCACCACGAGCTGCCTCCCCATCCTGGCTTTGGCAGGTCTGGAGGGGCCAGTCATGGGGAATTTTGATGGAATCATTAGGCAGGAGTAGTTTAAATATTAAATAGTGACTTTTAAATAGTGAGAAGGGAGAGCAGCATGGATTTGCACAATTCCATGGAGGAGATTGGATGGGAATGCTCAGAATTCCTCACAGGCACTTGACCTCAAGGGTCATCTTAAATGTCTGTAAAGAAGTTAATTTTCTTGAATTTTGGTTAAAAGAAAGCAGGATCAGTGTCCTTATAAAGGTAAGAACCCCCTGAGAAGCCCTCTGGAATAAGGGGGTGCACTGGCAGCGCCTGCAGGAGCGGGAGCCAGGCTGCAAATCCCAATTTTAGTGATGGAAAGGGATCAGCAGGAGCTGGGCTGGGGCTGGGAGGGAGCTGGGGCTGCCTGGAGCCTGAGCCAGAGCCTTGTCCTGGCTGGCCAGGGCCAAGTGTTGGCTCCAAGGAATTCATGGAAGTGCTGAGCTTTGCTCCATCCGTGCCCTTCTGCTGCTCCTCAGCTGTGCAGGGCTTGCTGCTTTTCTTCTTCCCCACCCTCCCCCCAGTGTTGATGGTGATATTTCTGGGAATATTTAGCTCTCAAATATGCAGATTTTGCAATAATTTCTCTGTTGTGACTCAAATGCTTTTCTGGAAAACTTCTTTGAAGTGATGAAATTCTCTAGATTAACCCTTTGCCTTGAGCAGATGCAGAGCTGGGTTTGTTCACGTGTTCCTCAGGGCCCTTCTCTGCCTGGGAAGGTGGGAGGCAAAATTGCTGAAGCCCTGTGGGATAAAAATAAAAGTGAATAAGCACAGCCTTTTAATCCTGGGTTTTTTTAATGAGCAGAGAAAGTCTCCTGGCTGTCTCCCCATCTGTTTCCAGTTAAGAGGATCCCTGTTTGTCTCGGAGGATCCAGAGGATCCAGGGCCCCCAGGACACTCCGTGCTGAGTCACAGCACAGCTGTGGAACAGGGAAGTGTCCCCGTCTGGAAATGGGGACTCACTCAGGCCTAGAGATGAACTTGCCCAGTTTCACACAGGAAATGTGTAACCAAAGTGGGAATTGAACCCAAATCTCTCCAGTTTAGCCCTGGGTTTTCTTCTTCCCTCAGTGATCCACGGCAGTTCAGCAGATGTTGCTCAAGTCTGATGATCCAAACATCTCAATTCCAGAATCCTGGAATGGTTTGGGTTAGAAGGAACTTAAAGCTCATCCCATCCCACCCCAGCCATGGCAGGGACACCTCCCACTGTCCCAGGCTGCTCCAGCCCCAATGTCCAGCCTGGCCTGGGACACTGCCAGGGATCCAGGGGCAGCCCCAGCTGCTCTGGCAATTCCAGCCCAGCCCCTGCCCACCCTCCCAGGGAACAATTCCTAATTCCCAAGATCCCACCCATTGCTGCCCTCTGGCACTGGAAGCCATTCCCTGTGTCCTGTCCCTCCATCCCTTGTCCCCAGGCCCTCTGCAGCTCTCCTGGAGCCCCTTCAAGCTCTGCCAGGGGCTCTGGTATCTCCAGAGAACTTTTATTCAGGCTGAACACCCCCAGCTCTTCCAGGCTTTCCTCACAGGAAAGGTTTTGGGATGTGCTGGGAGGTGTGTGGAAGGTCAGTGTGCAGCATCTGAATGGTTTCCTTGAAACTAAAGGTGGTCTAAATGCAAAACTCGAGGCTAAATGTGAGCTTTGGAGGAGGGGCTGGGCCAGTAAGAGAAATATCTGAGTCAGATAAGGAATACCTGGGACAGGAGGAGAAATATAGAAATTCCTGGGCCAGGAGAGGGAATGCCTGGTCTAGGAGATGGAATACAGGAGGGGGAATAACTGGGCCAGGAGGGGGAATAGTTGGGCCAGGAGGGGGAATAGTTGGACCAGCAGGAGAAATACCTGATCCAGGAGCAGGAACACCTGGCCAGGGGAGAGCAGCCTGCAGTGCTGTGTTTTCTGAGTTGGTGTCACCCCAGGGAGGTGGGGACAGCCCCAGGGGCTCCCCAGCTGTGGCTGCTCGTGCCCTGCTGTGGTTACCTGGCCCTGTCTCCAGCAGGGCCCTGGCTGCTCCTGCTGAGGTGGAACTGCAATATCTGCACACTCTGAGCCCAGCCTGCTCTTCCTTCCACAGACTGAACTCAGCCCTGCGCAAACAAGAGAGGGACACCACCAAAATTCCAGACTCCCCAGTTTGCTGTGAGTAACCTCTTCTTTTTCCACCCTGGGTGCCTTCCCTGCCCTTTGCAGTGGACTCCACCTGGGAGCAAGACCTGCCTTTTCTTTGTCCACTTTATTTTGCTTTCATTTCAATTAATCTGAGAAGCTTCTGCCTTGTGTCTGCATTTTTATATTTCTGAGTTGAGTTACAAGAGTTGCAGGGGATCTGCCCCTGCTGCTGTTTGGATTAAATCCCTCACTCCATCAATCACTTCCTTTGTTCAAAGCTAATTTGGGATCTCCCATAACCTCCAGGTAGCACCAAACTCTCCACCCTGTGCTTCTCACATCTGTTTTTATACGAGGGCTCCAGGTTTTTTGTAAGAACTGAAGAACACCATCAGCTACTGCAAAAAAACAAATGGTATTTGTTTTCCCCAGATGTGCATGTCCAGTTTGATTAATCCCTACTTATAAAGGGATAAATGTTGGGCCCTTCCACAGTCAGGGCATTTTAGTGGCTGCCAGTTCCCTCCATGGAACAGATATAGGAGCTTGTGCTATGCCTACTTCCCTCACTTGCACAAAATTTGCAAGATTTAAAGTATATTTTTAAAATGTCAAATATTCTTGATCATTACATTTGCCTAAAATTTGGCTTCACAATGGTCATGACTGATAAACAGGTGGATTTTCTAGCAGCCCTCAAGATATTCTCTATAAACCTGGCATCCCCAAAAAAAAAGGTTAGAATTGGGTGTATAGAGAGAGGAAAATGCTGTTGTGCTTTCAAGAGCATGGAAAAGGCAGGGCTGTGACAGATTCCCACAAATGTCACTGGAAAATCCTGATATCTATTCAATGATGTTCCCACCTGCTCAGGTGTCAGGCTCAGCATTTCTCATCTCACTCAGGAGGGGTTTCAACCCCAAATCTGGTGGGGAAGAGCTCGCATGGGTGGGGTGATGGTCCCAGGCACAGAGGGTCCAGGAGGAGCTTGGAACTGGTCAGCTCTTCCTCAGAACATCCAGGAGGACTTGGGAGAGGTTTAGGACTGGGAAAGGTTTAGGATTAGAAGATATTTAGGACTGGGTGAAGTTTAGAACTGAGAGATGTTTATAATTGGGTGAGGTTTAGGACTGGGAGTGATTTATGATAGGGAGAGGTTTAGAACTGAGAGGAATTTAGAATTGGGTGAGTTTCAGCATTGAGTGAGGTCTAGGACTGGGAGAGGTTTAGGATTGGGGGAAAATGTGTGCCTGGGCCTCTGTGCACAAATTCATTTCAGCCATTCAGATCCAGAATCTCCACAGTTGTGACTTTCTAGAAGAGCGTTTTTCTGAGCCTTTTCTCTCAGGCTTTGTGGTGAAACTCTGGTCCCATTAAAGTCAGAGGGAATTCTGTCCCTGATTTCTTCCATCAGGGGGGCAGCCTTTGTTTCTGGCACTGGGAAGGGAACAGGAGTTTCTGGCTGTGTTTGCTGCACTGCGCATCAAGTGAGACTCTGAGAAATCCTGTTTGAACAGAAAGAAAAGCTGGAATCCCCAGTTTTAGTGTCTGTTCCCTGGGCTGGGCTGCAGACATGTGATGGCAGCAGCTGGAAACCACGTGCCCTGTAATCCAGGGGGCTTTTCCCTTTAGGATTTGCTGTCATTGTTCCAATGCCATGCTCAGGGATACTGAGGGAAAGTGAGAATAGAAATAGAGTAGGGTTGTAGAATTGTGGAATATCCTCAGCTGGAAGAGACTAAGGATGATCCAGTTCTGCCCAGACCCCCCAACAATCCCTCCTGGGCATCCCTGGAGCATCCAAAGGCTCCTGGAGCTCTGGCAGCCTCGGGGCCGTGCCCATTCCCTGGGCAGCCTGGGCAGTGCCCAGCACCCTCTGGGGGAAGAACCTTTCCCTGAGCTCCAGCCTGAGCCTGCCCTGGCCCAGCTCCAGCCGTGCCCTGGCTGCTGTCCCTGTCACAGGGAGCAGAGATGGGAGCTGCCCCTCGGGAGGAGCTGCACATCCCAAGGAATCTCCCCTCTTCCTCTTCCTTCCCTCTGGATCCTTAGAGGAGAAACCCTCCCAGGTTTCATTTTTTTTCTCCCATTTTTTGTTGCAATGTTAAATTTTCCTTAGGGAAGTCTCAACCTGGACGAGCTGCATCCAGCCAGAATTATCCTTTGCCACTGGCATTCTGGGAGCCTCATTCCCAGTAATGGGATAAAGATGTCCAGAGTAGCCTGAACTGGCCTGGAATGGCCCTGCTGGCTGCTGTAGGCAGCCAGGTGTGTTTGTTTGCTGACCTGTTCTCGAATTGTTCACTTTTGTGCAGAATTCCTAAAAAAATAAAAATCTACTGGGGCCAATGTGTTCATCAGAAGAGAATGAGGATGGTCTGAGCATTTGGGGTGATATTGAATTAACTCAAGAATTTTCTTTGCAAGCCTAATTATTAAACACTTACGAATTGATACTTGGCCTATAGGAGAAAATTCAGTATTATAATGTTGTTCAAGTATTCTTAAATATGAAAATTTGCGCTTGTGGCAGCTCACTCTGCTCTTGCTGAAAAAATCCCTGCTTAAATCCACTTCTACCCAGTTNGGAGAAACCTTCCCAGGTTTCATTTTTTTTCTCCCATTTTTTGTTGCAGTGTTAAATTTTCCTTAGGGAAGTCTCAACCTGGATGAGCTGCATCCAGCCAGAATTATCCTTTGCCACTGGCATTCTGGGAGCCTCATTCCCAGTAATGGGATAAAGATGTCCAGAGTAGCCTGAACTGGCCTGGAATGGCCCTGCTGGCTGCTGTAGGCAGCCAGGTGTGTTTGTTTGCTGACCTGTTCTCGAATTGTTCACTTTTGTGCAGAATTCCTAAAAAATAAAAATCTACTGGGGCCAATGTGTTCATCAGAAGAGAATGAGGATGGTCTTAGCATTTGGGGTGATATTGAATTAACTCAAGAATTTTCTTTGCAAGTCTAATTATTAAACACTTACGAACTGATACTTGGCCTATAGGAGAAAATTCAGTATTATAATGTTCAGGAATTCTTAAATTCAGTATTATAATGTTCAGGAATTTTTAAATGTGAATATTCGAGCTTGTGGCAGCTCACTCTGCTCTTGCTGAAAAAACCCCTGCTTAAATCCACTTCTACCCAGTTAATATTCTCTGTTCCTGCTTAAATCCAATTCTCCCAAGTTAAAAAGCTCTGTGTGTCACGAGTGGGCCAAACCCCAGCAACCTGTGCAGAAACCAAGGTGATAAATCAGCTCCACGAGTGGCTTTGATCTTGAATAAACGCTGGGCTCAAAGTCTAGCCCAGACCACGGCCAGGGTTAGTCAGCATTGAGGGCTCTCTGAAAAGAGATTTCAAAATGTAATTAAATCCTTCTCACAGCAATGAGCCTGACTTCCTCAGCAAGTCAGGGCAGGAGCAGGTGCTCTGCAGGTCCTGGGAACTTTGAAGCTGGTGCTGGAAGGGAGCAGGACCCAGATTTAAGGAAAAGAACAGTGAAGTTCCAGGCTAGGACTGATTTTGTGTCATTTCCCTGAGATGTGGTGTCACAGGTGGGCAGTAAGAGAAACCACTTATCCAGTAAAAAATGGCATTTTTATCAGTTAAAAAATGGCACCTCAGGGGAACTGATGTCCCTGAACCGAGTCCCTCACGGGGGATCCATTATCCCCATTGTCCCCATTGTCCCCTACCTCTCTCCATGTGAGAGTTGTGTCCAAGGACTTGCACCCTGTATTTGGCAATCTGAGGTGAGAGTTTGCAGAGTGTTTGTGAAGTCTGGCTGCTCACGATGTGCCCAGTGTCATTAGACTCTGCTAAGTTAAGTTAAATCCCCATTGAGTCCAGAGGGCTGTAGGAGTGGGTGAGGAATCCCTGGAGGACTCTGTGGTTTCTCCTGCTGGCTCTTCACCCTTCAGGAGGAAGTTGGGCCATCACAGAGCTCAAATCTCAGTCCCCTGCTCCTTCCTGCTCTGCTGGACTTGCACTTCCATCCCCAGGGGACACAGGGTTTGGAGCAATTTCCCCTGATTAATCCAGCATAATCCTGTCCTAGCCAGGCACTGCACCTCAGGGCAGGCAATACCTTCAGAAAAAAGGACAGGAATTCATTTGTCATTATAAATCAAGCCTATCAATTAGCTTCATTTAGAAAGCACCACCCTGCCTTTCCTTCAGAGCATCCCACCCTTCTTCCACTCCATCTCTTGGAGACACGAGCTCATTCCAGTGCAACTCCCTCCTGGAGTGTCCCATCATGAGCTGTGTTTGCTGATGAGGGTGGTTAATAGGGTTTGAGAGGTTCCAGGGTGGTTAATAGGATTTGAGAGGTTCCAGGGTGGTTAATAGGGTTTGAGAGGTTCCAGGGTGGTTAATAGCATTTGAGAGGTTCCAGGATGGTTAATGGGGTTTGAGAGGTTCCAGGGTGGTTAATGGGGTTTGAGAGGTTCCAGGGTGGTTAATAGCATTTGAGAGGTTCCAGGATGGTTAATGGGGTTTGAGAGGTTCCAGGGTGGTTAATGGGGTTTGAGAGGTTCCAGGGTGGTTAATAGCATTTGAGAGGTTCCAGGATGGTTAATGGGGTTTGAGAGGTTCCAGGGTGGTTAATGGGGTTTGAGAGGTTCCAGGGTGGTTAATAGCATTTGAGAGGTTCCAGGATGGTTAATGGGGTTTGAGAGGTTCCAGGGTGGTTAATGGGGTTTGAGAGGTTCCAGGGTGGTTAATAGCATTTGAGAGGTTCCAGGATGGTTAATGGGGTTTGAGAGGTTCCAGGGTGGTTAATGGGGTTTGAGAGGTTCCAGGGTGGTTAATAGCATTTGAGAGGTTCCAGGATGGTTAATGGGGTTTGAGAGGTTCCAGGGTGGTTAATGGGGTTTGAGAGGTTCCAGGGTGGTTAATAGCATTTGAGAGGTTCCAGGATGGTTAATGGGGTTTGAGAGGTTCCAGGGTGGTTAATGGGGTTTGAGAGGTTCCAGGGTGGTTAATAGCATTTGAGAGGTTCCAGGATGGTTAATGGGGTTTGAGAGGTTCCAGGGTGGTTAATGGGGTTTGAGAGGTTCCAGGGTGGTTAATGGGGTTTGAGAGGTTCCAGGGTGGTTTATGGGGTTTGAGAGGTCCCATCCACACTCATTTCAAGGGGGTTTCCCTTTAGAAACAGCCCACGATGACACCCCACACGTGTGCCACAGAAAATGGATTTTCACCTTTGTTTGGTGACAAAAGGCAAGAAATTAAAGAGGCAACACTTCAATAAAAGCTCCTCTTTACCTGCCTTTGTTGCAGGTGACACAGAAGATCAGTGCAGCTCAAGAGCAGCTTTTATCCAGAGGAGATGCCTTGTTATTTGTCAGGGATGTGAGAGGCATGAGGCAGAGCTTTGGAGGCAGTCAGTTTGGAAGGGAAATGTAATTATGAAAACTTTAAACCCCTAAATGTTTGCAGGAGATTAGGAGGAACTCAAGTTTGAAAACGTTTTAATGCATTTTTCCAAACTGTGTCTGTTTCAAGTTCCTGTCTTTGGTTGCTGCCTCAGAGCCAGGTTTTGTGAGCATTAAACCAAGTCCCTGAGGTTTGCCTGAGTGCAGTTTATGTTTAAATTGCCATTAAAAGTAATGTCTCGTGGATGGCAGATATTCAATGAGTTGTTCTGAATTATTTGTGTGCAAAATATTGACTGCTAACCCCCCCCAGAATGAGCAACGGTTAATTACTTACACACAAAAGCTAAAGCAGTTTTTTCTTGTCTGTTTGTTTTTCTTTTGGATGTAATTACAGAAATGTGGGAAATACTTTTCCAAGGCTTTTGAACTCCAAAGTGGAACAGAAGGAAGACACAGGAGGACATCCACCGTTCAGTGTTATTTTCCTTGCACAGGAGAGAGAGAGAGAAAAAAAAAAAGGATCTTTCTGAGATGAGCACTAAAGTCTCAAGTTTTCAAAGGTTTGCATAACAAACAAGAGACACATTGTGGGTTGCATCTTGACTTTGAAGGCTTGCCACTGTCAACTGAAATAAAATGGCAAGGTTTAAAGCCTTAACCAAGTTCACAAGGAAAATATTTGGACTGAAAGTTTTGGAAAGTTTTCTCTCTTTGAAGTAGTTTGTCATGTGTTACCAATGTGAACTTTATTGACCTTGAAACGTTTTTTATTTTGAATCAAATAGCAACTAGTGACACTTTAGTAAAATCTTAAATCAACAACCATCTCCTGGCGGCTCCAGCTTCGTAGCAAATGCAGGCAAAACAGGGAATCTACAGAGGAGACCTTTATTATTCATAAATGAAGCCTGCCAAAACCTTCCCGAAATAGCATTCAAAGACCCTTTTAAGGTCATGGATCCTGAACAAAGCCAGAAGAGCACAAAAAAGGCTGAGGAAAGTCCAAGAAAGAGGCTTCCCAAAGGAGAGGCTTTCCAAGGCAGTATTTCATCCCCAACTACATACCAGGGCAGCTCTGCTCCTTCCCACGGAACCCCTCTCCGAGACATCATCTCGCAGCAGCACTTTTCCAGCTCTTTGCCCGTCCCACGAGAGGAGCCTCAGGAGAAGCCCGGCCACCAGAAACAACCCAAGCCCTCCTCCTTTGACCACCCCGCCCACGTCCCGCAGCTTCAGCAGCACGCACTGGCACCAGCATTTATGTCCCCGGGAAAGCCGGAGCATGTCCTGGAAGGTCCCACATGGCAGCTAGTTGATCCAGTCAGGCCAGGGCCCTCTGGCTCCTTCCCGTCCCCCGGGCTGCACGCCCACCACGGCCAGCTCCTCCCGTCCCACTCGCCCATCATTCCCGCCGAGGACATGCCGGCCGTGCAGAAGGTCTTCATCCCCCGCCCTGCCCAGGTGTCCCTGAAGCAAGCTGAGGAGGTGCACAAGAAGGAGAAGAAGCCTCAGAAGCCGGGCAAGTACATCTGCCAGTACTGCAGCAGGCCCTGCGCGAAGCCCAGCGTGCTCCAGAAACATATCAGGTCCCACACGGGGGAGAGGCCCTACCCTTGCATTCCATGCGGCTTCTCCTTCAAGACCAAGAGCAATCTGTACAAACACAGGAAGTCTCACGCTCACCGGATAAAAGCTGGGCTGGCCTCAGGGATGGGGGCAGAGATGTACCCGTCGAGCCTGGAGATGGAGCGGATCGGCGGGGAGGACTTCGAGGAGCCCACGGAAGGGGAAAGCACGGACTCGGAGGAGGAGACGGCAGCGATGTCGGGTCACGCCGTGGAGCTGCCGCCCAGGCAGAAGCACACCTTGCTCTCCAGCAGCCTGCTGAGCGCAGGGAGCCAAGGCTCCAGCCACGACCGCTGCTCACTGTCCCATTCCAGCATGTCCCAGTCCCTCGAGGACAGCTCCCAGTTTGTGGAGCCGTCGTCGGAGCACGCCCTGAGCCATAAGTCCGAGGACACCCACACCATCAAGCAGAAGCTGGCGCTGCGCCTGAGCGAGCGCAAGAAGGTGATCGATGAGCAGGCGTTCCTGAGCCCAGGCAGCAAAGGCAGCACGGAGTCCGGGTACTTCTCCCGATCCGAGAGCGCCGAGCAGCAGATCAGCCCTCCCAACACCAACGCCAAATCCTATGCTGAGATCATCTTCGGGAAGTGTGGGAGGATTGGGCAGAGGACGGCGGCGCTGGCTGCGAACACGACCCAGGGGTTCCCACACCTGTCCGGTGACGAGAAGCCCAGCATGGTCCCATTGTCTGTGCCTAGAACACAGGTGATCGAACACATCACTAAGCTAATTACCATTAACGAAGCCGTTGTGGATACCAGTGAAATCGACAGCGTGAAGCCCAGAAGAAGCTCTCTATCAAGGCGTAGCAGCATTGAATCCCCAAAGTCTGGTGCGTACAGAGAACCGTTTCAGTTCGATATCAAGTCTGGTGCCAGCAGCCAGCTGGATGCAGCGAAAGTGTTGGCGTCCCACGGCGAAAAAATGAAGCCCGAACAATCATTGTTGTCACTTCAGCAATCCCACAGTGCCACAGAGACAGTGCCTCTCCTAAGAAGCCACTCAATGCCTTCTGCTGCATGCACTATAAGCTCCCCACACACCTTTAGAGGTAGCTACTCATTCGATGATCACATCATGGAGCCGGAAGTCTTAAGCCGCAGCCAAGCGTTTTCCTCCCACCCTCGAATGCTAAAACGCCAACCAGCTATTGAGCTACCCTTGGGAGTGGAATATGTCTCGGAAGAGGTCGGCTCTGCCAGCAAAGAAACTGTTCCCAAACCTCCCGAGGAGCCTGAAACCAAGGAAAGCGATCTTACCAAAAAGTCCCGCAAGGGCCCGAAGGCGAAAGGGTTCATGTACGAGTGTAACGTGTGCGGTGCTCGCTATAAGAAAAGGGACAACTACGAGGCCCACAAGAAGTACTACTGCTCAGAACTGCAGCTCTCCAAGCCCCGCTCTGCCACGTCTCACCCCTCGTCAGAGCCAGAGAAGGGCGCGGCCGATCCCGAGGTGTGGCCCCAGATGATGCATTACAAGCTGGGCAGCACCTTGGAGCTCACCCCGCTGCGCAAGAGGCGGAAGGAGAAGAGCCTTGGGGATGATGAGGAACCTCCAGCTTTCGAACTGTCTGACACCCCCTCCTCCAGCACTGGCACTCAGTTTGCAAACCTGGCCTCGTCTGACGTGGCTCTAAACCTGACCCGTGAACCCATGAAGTCACCAGCAGACTCGGGAAAATCCGCACCTTCCGAGGCCAGCGCCAGCTTCCATTCCAGGAACACCAAACCAGCTTCAAGCGCGGAGGGCAAGGAGAGGAGAACAACCTCCAAGGAGATCTCTGTCATCCAGCACACGAGCTCCTTTGAGAAGTCAGACTCCATCGAGCAGCCCGGCAGCTTGGAAGAGGACAAGCCCCTGTCCCAGTTCCCATCTCAGCCCACACCCCAGCACAGCCGCCCCCCTCACTCCCTGCAGCCCAGGCTGGTCCGCCAGCCCAACATCCAGGTCCCTGAGATTCTGGTCACAGAAGAGCCAGACAGACCAGAAACAGAGCCAGAACCTCCTCCTAAGGAGCCAGAGAAAACTGAGGAATTCCAGTGGCCGCAGAGGAGCCAGACTCTTTCCCAGCTCCCTGCGGAGAAACTCCCACCCAAGAAGAAGCGGCTCCGGCTGGCAGAAATGGCCCAGTCCTCCGGAGAGTCCAGCTTTGAGTCCGTCTCTCTCACCCGGAGCCCCAGTCAGGAGAGCAGCCTATCCCACGGCTCCAGCCACTCCGTCTCCTTCGATCGGGATGACCACACCAAGCCAGAGTCGAGTAGCCAGCCCTCCGAATCCCACCCAAAGCCTCCTGGCGTTGGCTCCCATATGCTGATGGTCCCCAGCCACCATCACCATTCCAGGGAAATGCGGAGATCCGCTTCTGAGCAGACGCCCAACGTGTCCCACCCTTCCCAGATGTCAGAGACTCGCAGCAAATCCTTCGACTATGGGAGCTTGTCATCCACTCCCGCCTCCACTCCCGGCCCCTCCACCTCCTCGGCCCCCCAGGAGAGGAGGAAATGTTTCCTGGTGCGTCAGGCGTCCCTCACCAGGCACCCCGAGCACGAGCCAGACCCAGCCCCGCCGGGCTGGCCGGACACGGAGGATCCAGCTCCTTCTTCAAGTAAATCTCCTGCCACGAGTTTGCCCCATCAGCCGACCTCGTCCTCCCCTTTGCCCTCTCACGGCACCTACCCGAGTGACAAGAGCCAGCCAAAGGACAGTCCTGAGCCATCCTACAGCCCGCCATACACAGAGGCTCTGCAGGTGTTCCACCACCCCGTGCCACAGCTGACGCTGCACGAGAAGCACTTCATGGCCCCCCAGGTTTCCATATTCCCCTACCAGCACCTCCTGCCGCAGCCTGGGCAGTCTGCAGAGCTCTTTGCTGCACACACCATGTCTGACATCCTCTCTGCCCAGTTCTCCATGCCTCAGATCCCTCCCTCCATATTCCAGACCCCGCCGCTGCCCCTCCCGCAAACGCTCATCCACCCGGGCCCGCTCCACATCGCTGCTCCTCCCTTGATGTCTCACCCTGCCGAGGTGTCCTTCAGGCACCCTTCATTCCTGCCCGTGCACTACCCTGGCTCCTCCCCGATCCCCTCAGCCTTTTTCCTGCCTCTCCAGTCTCAGTTTGCTCTCCACTTGCCAGGTGATGCTGGTGGACATTTGCCGCAGATCAAATCCAGTTTGTTCTCGGCAGCAGGAAGCTCCAGCCTGTCCCCGTGCACGGATTATGACTCGGACAGCAGGTTGCACCCTCTGACCTGCACAGCGAGTCCCGCGCTGTCTGTCACTGTGACCCAGCTCGTTGTCCCCACCCGGACAGAGCCCATGGTGTCCCTGGTTGTCCCCGTTCGCATCCAGACCAACATGCCCTCCTACGGCAGCGCCATGTACACCACGCTCTCCCAGATCCTGGTCACGCAGTCCCAGTGCAGCTCCTCCACCATCGTCCTCCCCAAATTCGATGACCGCCAGCCCAAGGGCACCCTGGTGTGCAGCGCTGACGTCCACGGGCTGGGTTTTGACCTGGCCCAGATGATCACAGAGGAGCAGAGAAGTCTTTTCCAGAGCCCATACCTGAGAGTGCCCCTGCCCCTACCAGAAAGAAAGGGCTACATGCCCCTCACCTGCCCCTCAGACAGCGTCCTTGGCCTGGATGGGGGCCCCTCCACAGTTGGGGGGAGCAAAAGGATGCTGTCCCCAGCCGGCAGTTTGGAGCTAACGATGGAGACCCAGCAGCAGAAGAGAGTGAAGGAGGAGGAAGTGTCTGAAGCAGAAGAGAAGCTGGAAGTGGTAAAGCCACCCAGTGCAGTAGAGGAAGGGAAGAAGCAGGATAAATCTCACTTCCTTGCAGAAAGCCAAGACAGGGTGGAGGTTGAGACACCACCCAGCGCATCCGTGGAGCAGTCGGAGCCAAAGGAGACCCCAAGCAGTTCCCAGCAGGCAGTGTCCCGGTCAGGTTCCCCGAGCTTTGAGGCACTGCAGGAGTACGAGCAGCCCGCTGGCAAACAGTTCCTCAGCCAGGAGCCTCTGCAGCCCGTGAAGAAGGAAGACTCCAAAGAACTGGTGGAGCAGCCTCCACCAACCCCTGCCAGCACTGCCCCCGTGCCCGAAGGCGCCGCCAGCGCGGGGAAGGCTCGGGAAGGCACAGACACCAAGAAGATCCTGCAGTTCCCCAGTCTCCACACAACCACTAATGTCAGTTGGTGCTATTTAAACTACATAAAGCCAAATCACACCCAGCAGGCGGATGGCCGCTCCTCGGTGTACGCCAGCTGGTGCGTCAGCCTCTACAACCCCAACCTGCCCGGCGTGTCCACCAAGGCAGCCCTGGCCCTGCTGAGGTCCAAGCAGAAGGTGAGCAAGGAGACCTACACCATGGCCACTGCTCCACGGCCTGAGGCGGGCAGGCTGGTCCCAGCCAGCTCCAGGAAGCCCAAAATGACCGAGGTAATGCAATCCTATCTCTTTCTCCTGATCCATTTGGATGCGTGGGTAGAGGGGGCTGAGGGCTGGGGCGTGGCTGTGCTGAGCTTGGTTGGGGTTTACTCGTCCCACTGCCTGTTCTCAGTGAAGCTCTAAGAGTGAAGAACCCAAACCCCACTGAAACCCCGACCCAGGAGGCAGGAGAACCTGCTTCAAGGCCAGGTTTCTGTTCTCCAGTTCCTACTTGCTTTGTAACCCCAAAAGTAGGAATCACCACCACCACCCCACGAACCACCACTGCTCCAGCACAAAGGATTAGACTTCATTTGCATTTGTCTTGATATTTCANAAAAAAAAAAAAAGGATTACCTTGGGGAAATGGGATTCTGTCTGGTTGTGCATCTGCTCATCTCACATTAATGAACATGGAGAGGCATGCTTAAAAGTATTTAAAAAATATTAAAGGGAAGATTTGCAAGTGCATTTAGGCCCCTGAAGAAGCACAAAGGCTGGCAGTGACATTTATAAAAGTGCCTCAGCGGGTCAGACACATTTTTTTAAACACCCCTGTGGTTTGGTCCGTTTGGTCCATAGCTGTCCACCTGCTTTTCCAGGTATTTAAGGATATTTTATGCCTGGTTTTAGAGTTAAGACTTCACAGTGGCTTCCCAAGGGCAGAGCTCCCCCAAGGCATTGCCCATACGGGCACAGAAGTCTTTAAGACCCTCCTGTGAGCTGCCTAATTTTATGTATCTCATTTTAAAGCCAGACTTTACCCTTCCTGCTTAATGCTGAACCAAACAGATCCCTTTAATCCAGATCATGTTCATGTAGATTAGCAAACAGAATCGCTCTAAAGATTTTGCAATTTGATATTCATCTCAAGTCAATTTATATTGATGGATTATTCATTTTATTTCTGTGTCATGAAATAAACTCTGAATATTAAATTTATCATAATCGCTGCTGCAGCTGCTGCTTATAAATATGTCTTAAAATACACAGTAGAGTTGCTTTGATTCAATAAATCTTTATTTCTATTCAGCATTTCCATCGCTCTCCTGCAGAAATCCAAGAGACAGATTTCCAGGGACACAGGGGCAGATAATTACCTGAGCAGTGCAATAACCACGCTGAGATTTATGCACTATTTTTCCAAGGGTTTTTATCTGAGTGGTGCCATAGCATCCTCGATTTCAATCCCTGAAGGAAGTGCCTGTGCTGCTCTGAGCTCTGCTCCTTGCCATGGTGCTAAAACCCACACCCAGGGTGTGTCCAGAGGTACGAGACCCTCCCGCCCCGAAGGGAAAGGTTAAACAGCAACAGTTCAGCCCTCACCCACCCAAATCCGCATTTCACTGCATGCATTTCCCCCAGAGCCCCCTAAACCCCCTCCCCAAAGCCCTCCAGGCTGTCTGGTGGCGCAGGTTCGCAATTTGCAAAAGGCAGAGTTTGCCCTGCCCAGTTCACCTGAGAACCAGCGGATCCTAAACCCAGCCCTCCTCCCCTCGTGGCTGGCAGAACCCCTGAGAGCAGCAGTGGAGATAAATCGAGTTCTGGCCGAGCACAGAACTAACCCGTGACCAGTGGGAGGGAAATCCTCCGTGCAGAGTTTAAAACGCGCACGGGTGGGGAACCAGGACGTGCAGCAGCAGCAGCATCACTCCAGGGCTGGGACCCCAACCCTCAGCTAACTCTGCTCTGGCTCCTTCCCTTCAACATTCCCTCCTTTGTGTAACTCCAGGTTGTCAGCCGACCTCCCAGGAGATGTAAAAATGCTCTGCTATTTTGTACAGTTATGCATGCAGCAAGCAGTAGTTCTGGATGTGCTGTCTCCGTCCTTGGCTTGGGGTTTAAATTTCCAGTGGGATTTGCTGAGCAGATGGTTCTGGAATTCCGGAGTGGCTGTGGGCTCCAGCGTGCATGTAGGGATGGCTGGTGACACTGTACTGGGGCTTGCACACTCTGTAAATCCAAACAAGATTGTAAAAGGGGATAGTAGTGACTGTATGATTTTGGCTCTCTGGTGCCTTTCATCTGTCAATGTTTTTGTGCTTTCGAAAGTTGCAATAAATAAACCTCGTGCTACATCTAGCAAGTCACTTGTTTTGTATTCCTCAGCAAACCTGGGAAGGTTGTCCCTAGCAGCGTTCTGAGCCCGTAGCTCCTATCAGGAGGGGAAGTCACAACCCTGAAAGTTTAATTTTTGAGGGTTCTGAGTGTCTCCTGCCGCTGATTTCCTCACTGTCATCTCCATGCCCAGAGCCACCAGCTCAAGACCAATCCTGCAGTTAAATTGTTCAAATGGTTCCTGGCACTGTTCTGTCCCAGGCCTTTTGTCAGGAAATTCCTGGCACATTTAGGGACATAGGACTGCACAGGGACCATTCCCAGGAGGCTTCTAGGACGGGTGTGTGGATGGTGTGGACATGGGGCTGATCTGGCTCCAAGGACAGAGAGCAGCCCTGGGTGCATTTAATGCTCTGAGCTGAGCTCCTGAGATTCCTGGCCAAATTTGAAATGCTTGACCCCAATTTTGCAAAGAGACTTTTGAGTGAGTCCTTCCCTCCTCCTGCTGAGCATCCCGTGGCAGTTCCAGCAGCTGGGGGGACTGGGTTATATCCCACTGGATTCTGTAGGTCTCTGTTGGGGCTGCTCACTCTGTGGCTTCCCCCAAAACCAGGGGAGACAAAGAGGCTCCACTGGGGTGATTCATCCCCCTACAGCCAAGGCTGAGCTGGGGCAGGTGAATCACCTGGGGAGCTGCCACTCCTGCCAGCCAGAGCCAAGGCTGACCAGCTCTGCTTCAGGGGCTGCTTTTGGGCCAAAATCCCTCCAAAAAACTGCTCTCAGATGCCTGCAGCCTGTTTCCATAAATTACAGATAGTGTGAGGATATGGATCTGGGATCCTCATCCAGGATGTGGATTCAGGTGAATGTCAGAGTCACTGTGTGAGAAGTGACCTGAGGGAAAGGCATCTGCTTTCCTTTCTCTGGACACCCCTGGGCTTGTCCTGTTAGGCTGTAGGGGACCAACATCCCAACATTTCATTCCAGGTGTGGAGAGCACTCCCTGGATTTGTCCTAGTAGGATTCAGGGGACTGACATCCCAACATTTCATTCCAGGTGTGGGGAGCTCTCCTTGGGTTTGTCCCAGGATTTAGGACATCCCAACATTTCATTCCAGGTGTGGGGAGCTCCCCTTGGGTTTGTCCCAGGATTTAGGACATCCCAACATTTCATTTCCAGGTGTGGGGAGCTCTCCTTGGGCTTGTCCCAGGATTTAGGACATCCCAACATTTCATTTCCAGGTGTGGGGAGCTCTCTTTCATCCCACCCAGACCCACAGAGGCAGCTTTGATGTTTAGGTCCATCCTATAACAAACAACATTCATCGTGTAGGTGAGGTGTCAGGGCATGACTTAAACCTCGGGCTAGACGAGGTTTAGACACAAAACCTCCTCAACAAGTGGCAATTTAACACTGAAAAAGCAGATTTGACCCTGGGAACTTGTGGGGAGGTTGAGGATTCTTTTCTCCCGTGGGTTTTGTGGCTTTCTCTGCGCTGTGCCCTTGGCAGCAGGGTTGCAGCAAAAGGAAATCACCCGGGAGTGCTGCCTGGTGAGTGATTTATGTCAGGCTGAGGTGGCTGAAATCCAAATTTGTGTGAATGTGGGGGAAACCCGGAGGTTCAGTGTATGAATTCTGCAGATGCCTCCACTCCAGACCTTTTAGCTGTGTATTTCAGAGAGGGGATTATCCAGGGACAGAGATTTGGGAACAGAGACCCCACATGCTCAGAGTCACCACACTTCTCCTCATCCTTCATTTTTCCAGTTGGCAAGAGCTGGGTAACCTGGAGGGAACAATTAAAAAATTTGTCAGGGGTCACAGTAAATATAGCACAACCCTCAGGGCCCCAAATCCAGGAGCAAGGCCACATGTGTCAGGAGGGGACCCCAAATCCAGCCCTGGGGCCGCTGCTGGCTCTGCTGGGGCTGCTTACTCTGTGTGTGCCTGCCACTGATTTTGTCTGTAATCATGAATTGTTTTGCTCTTTTGGGGAGATAGGTTCATTTGCCTTCGCTCCTTTCTAATGAAGGTCGAAAAGATATAACTAGAGCTGAGAAGGAAGAGGAGAAAAGAGGAAAATCAGAAGAAGAGGCTCTTGTGACCAAGCGAGGGGAGCCGGTGAGGATCAAGATCTTTGAAGGAGGGTGAGTGTCTAATTTTATTTATCTTCTTGTGTCTCACACTTGTGTAGAGTTGTTACAATGGTGGCAAGGTGCCGCTGGAGGTGAGCAGATGGAGCTGGATTACAGTTTATTTTCCACAGCCACTGTAAAAACTCAGCCCTCCAGATCTGGAGTGCATTAATCTCCTATTTTTGAGCTGTCTTTAAGTCAGCAGTCACCTGGATCTCTTTTCTGAGTGGGTGGTTGAGTGAAGAGCACAGATCCATCTCACAGCTGTCTCTGGAATGACAGAGGTGCACTCTGTATCTCCTCACTCTTTCCAGAGCCTTCTCCTGAAAATGATGTTCCTGATGGTTGTTCCCATTCTGAGGAGGATCTGGGCAGGTTGTTCCTGATGCCTGGGGTTTGGGTGGGGAACAAAAGATGCGTTTTGTTCGTGGAATTTCCATCCCACCCAACTGAAATAGCCCAAACCAGAATGGATGCAAGGCTTTAATTTGATGTGTATCTTAAACCTTGGCTCCAGGTAATTCAGAGGGCGCCTCAGGTATTCAGCACTGGTCTAATGCTGCTGTTTATTTCTTAAAAATTTTAAAGAAAAAGCTCATAAGCAACGTGTCTGTGGGTTGCAATTGAAGATCATCCTTCCTGGGTGTTGCAGAGGGGGGCCAAATTGGTGCAAGCAATTTCCAGCAGGATTGATCAGTTCTGCCTCTGCTGTTGGGTGGTCTTGGTTTCTGTGTGTTAGAAAAAGGCTTTCATTAGGCTGTGCCTGTGGTTTTTCTGCTGTTACCAGATGAAATTTGCTTTTATTCTAAAATGCCTCATTAGCAGATGGTCAAACAAGCAAAGCAAGAGGGAAAATAAATGCTTTGGGACAGGAAAGCTGCTTGTTGGTCAGGAGAGCTCAGCTCTGCCCCAGCTGTGGGCTCAGGTTTGGGCAGGGAGTGGGGGGATGCAGAGAGCCAAACAGGGCCAACCCTGCCCTGGCTGTGGCCTGACATCACTCAGGGAGCAGCAGAATGAGAGATTTGATGGGCTCAGTAAATCTCTGTTACCCTCCTGTAGCAGATGGGACCCTTGGGACCCACTGGGATGGGTTTTATTCCCTTCAATCCCATGGGAACCTCAGTTCCCCTGGGCTGGGCTGTTCCCGTGGTTGTTCAGGAGGACTCCTGCATTCCTTCCTGGCCCTGGTGAAAGGAGCTGAGCATTAACACGACTGACAATGCCCCTGCCCCTCACAGAGCAGCTCAGGGGGTCCCCAGTGCTGTGCTCACAGGGCTGGCTTTGTCACAGTGAGGTGACAGCGGGGTCAGTGCTGCTGTCGGGGCCTGCCAGGGGCACATTCCCTGTTTGCTGCCATTCCCAGGATGGAGTCTGAGAGCAGAGGGCTGGGGACAGCCCATGACAAACCAAAGCGTCCCTCCAAGGCGCTCTGTGCCATCCTGAACCCGGGTTGGGCTCTGACTGTGTCTGTCTGGCTGTGACACCGTGCCAGGCACTGTGGGGACACTTCACAGCAATGGATTCCATGCCTGAATTCCATGTCAGAATTCATGGCACTGCCCAGACTGTGCTCCCGAGCTGTTCCGGGTCCTCCGTGCCTCATTCCCACAAGGTTTCTGCTCTTGGGGTGCTCAGGACCTTTTCCTGCTGCTCTTTTCCAGGTGTCTGCCAGGACCTTTTCATGCAGATAAATCCACAGGGTGCCTGGTGCCTTCTGTAAGCTCCCAAATGGATCAGGTTCCCTTTCCAGGCCATCTCACGAAAATGTTTTACACAAAGTGCAGCCATTTTCAAGATATTTCACTCTCTTATTTTACTGGTTTTTCCCTATAAAAATTTTCTCCTTGTCTCATTTCCCCCCTTATTTGTTGGTTTCACACTGAATGCTGCTGGCCAGGCCCATCCTTCCAAGGGGATGCAGTTGGATTCAAAGTTCTTGGATGCATCCCATGCTTTGTGGTCTCAACCAAGGAGTGAGATTGTAAAGAAATCCACAAAAGAGGCACTTCCTGCAACTCTCTTAGCTCCTCTTCCCCTCATTTTTTATTTCTTTGGAGCTCTTGCCTTTCTCTCTGCCATCTTCAACACTTTTCCCTCTGTAGAGTCTTCTGGCTTCCCCAATCCCATCACTTTCCCCCTGTGCACACTCCTCAGAGCACTTCCAGGACCATCTCTGAGATTTCTCCTGCTGTTCTCCAGCCTCTCAGCTGGAATCTTATTCCTTGGCTTTCAGGGAAGATCAGAAAAGCCGAATTTCCTCTTTTCACCATTCCCACTTGTCGGGAAGGAGCTCATGCCCTCAGAGCACTGGGGGCAGCTTGGCTCCCTTGTCTCCCTTGGAGGTGTCTCCCCCACAGCTCTGGGACTGGATGGTTCCTTTTGATTTCCCCCTGGGAAGGGGTTTGGATCCAGCCTTTGCAGGCTCCTTGAGTCTGGAGGTTCGTGTCTGGGTTTGGATCAGGGCTCAGGAGTGCTGGGGCTCAGTCCTTCCCTTCCCACTGCAGCAGGGTTTGTGGTGTGTGCATGAAGGATTTTTGGGGCCAGCCCAGGATGTGGCCCTGGGGCTGCCAGGAGGGCCTGGGCCAGCTCCTGGGGAGCTCCCAGCCCTTCCAGAAGCAGCCTCCTAATGGGAAGAGGCTCTGCAGAACCTTTGCAGGGTCTCTGGCTCCCTGGAAGCCTCAGGAGGGACAGGCACGGTCCTCCCTTAACCTCTCCACATCCAGCTGGGGGTGGGATCTGCAGAATTTTGTGTTGAAAGAACAAATCCCTCTTGGAGAGCAAGCCTTGGGGTCACTCCACATGTAATTTCAGCTGCAGCTTTTTATTGGAAATGGGGAATTCAGTCAGGCTGGATCAATCCCCATTCTGAGCAGATGGCCCCGGCCCTTGCCCGGGAGCTTGGAGTCGTTTAACACCCCAAGGACGGGCTGGAGGCTGCACAGGCTCCTCAGGTTGTGCTGGGGAGAACCATTAAACAGCCAGCTCAATGCCTGAGCTCCTCAAGGAGCCGATCAAAACATCCACCAGCCTTGTCCTGAGGGGATGCTGTGCTGGTCTGGAGCAGGGAAAATGATCTCTGAAGGTCAGACTGGCCAGCAGTGCTGCAGGAGAAGGGCTGTGGTTCCTTGGTGGCTCAGTGTCACCTTCAGCACCCCCCTGGGGTGCCCATTCTGCAATCTGACATCATGAAACCAGAGATTGGTATCGACCTGGTGGGAGAGGGGGGTCTGGGCTGCTCTCAGGGTCTGCTCAGGGACGTGCTCCCTGTTTGCTGCCATTCCCACAATGGAATCTGAGAGCAGAAGGCTGGGGATGCTCAATCCACATCCTTCTGCTTCACAGCCCAGCCCTCTGTGCTGTTATGGGGACAATTAGTTGGTTTATTTAATTACTTAATTGCAATCAGTGGGAAAACATTATCAAGATATATAAAGCTAAAAACCTTAACTGACATCCCCAAACCAGTGCCACAAATAGTGAAAACTACATTTTCTCTTTGGAAAACTTTTCCTTCTTTTCCTATTTTAGGATAAAACCTCCCACTTATGGTTGTAATATTATGATTGGAGGCACAAATGTCTGAGTATCCTGGCATTCCCACCTTAAAGAACACTGTCCCTTCACACCACCCCATGGAAAAAATCCACACATCCACAAGAAGGACTTTTCACTTCCAGAGGGATGCTCAGAGTGGGGTTGTGCCCCTGACTGTGCTCTGCTCTGCAGTTTGGAGGAATCCAAACCTTCCCTCTTTGTCTTCACCAAAATATGACAGAGTTGGAGTTGCCCCAGCCATGAGATCTCCTGAACTGGGATCTCCTGAACTGGGGTTCTGAGCCCCCATCTCCCTCGAGCCTGGGTGCAGCCCCTCCCTGAATGACCAGGGAGTGCCTGAGGTTGGACTTGACATTCCCTGGTGAGACCCAGGGCAGAGGGCTGGAGCTGCCATGTGGCCTTTCCCCTTCCCCTTCCCCTTCCCCTTCNTAAGCACTCAGCAACTCCACAGAGCCCCAGTTCTGCCTCCCTGAGCCTGACCAGCCACAGATTTTCTTCTGCTCAAAGGAAAATGGAGAGAATGGGGCTGTTTTATCAGATTTGAACATGATCACTAATTAGTGGGTGACCAAGGAGAAAATCCCCACCTTAGGGTTACCCACGAGCTGCTCTGAGCCTCCCTTCCCCCCTGCCCTCCCAGCTCTTTGCTGTGGGCTGTCTGGGAGCTGTGGTGGCTCTCTGGGCTGATGTCACCCTGTTCCTGTGCTCCCTGGGGCCCTCACCTGCTGGAAATCCCCTGGCACAGCCCTGTTCCCCAGACAGGAGCTCTGTGTGACAGCAGGAGCCTTCCCCAGCCCGTGACCCCAAACTCTGTGCGGGGATTTCCTCGGCTGCTGAGGCCAGTTCTGAGAATTCTCCCTGTTTGTTTTGGAAGGAGTCCCTGGTCCCAAAGGCAGGGTTTGAGCACACGCAGGAGGGAGGAATCCAAGGCACTTCCAGCTCACCAGGGATGCTCCTTCATTTAACATGAAATGTGGAATCTGGGATTGTCCAGGGTACGAAGGGACCACAAGGATCCTGGAAGTCCTGGCCCTGCACAAAGGCCCCAAATTTACCTGCAAACCTGGCAGGGAACTCACTGAGAGCCCCAGGGCAGTGCCTGAAATGGGAACACACCTCTGTGGAGCAGGGCTGGGCTTAAACAAAATTCACAGGATCCCAGAGTGGTTTGGGTTAGAAGGAACTTAAATCCCATCCAGTGCCACCCCCAGGGACACCTCCCACTGTCCCAGGCTGCTCCAGCCCCAATGTCCAGCCTGGCCTGGGACACTGCCAGGGATCCAGGGACAGCCACAGCTGCTCTGGCAATTCCAGCCCAGCCCCTGCCCACCCTCCCAGGGAACAATTCCTAATTCCCAAGATCCCATCCATTGCTGCCCTCTGGCACTGGAAGCCATTCCCTGTGTCCTGTCCCTCCATCCCTTGTCCCCAGTCCCTCTGCAGCTCTCCTGGAGCCCCTTCAGGCCCTGCCAGGGGCTCTGAGCTCTCCCTGGAGCCTTTTCTGCTCCAAGGGAACACCCTCAACTCTCCCAGCCTGGATATTTTGCTCCATTCCTAGATATAAGCAAACAATTCCTGTAATTTACATTTTTGAGTGAAAGGGGTTTTCCTGACTGTTTGCTTTGCATGGCTGGGAGAAATTGGTGCTCAGACTTTTCCATGAGGGCTGGTGGTGCCAGACTGACCCCTCAGCATCCACTGGAGCATCTCCTGGGGGTTTGGTTGCTGGATTTCTCCTGAAATGCCCTGAGAAGTGCTGAGCAGGCACTGCTGCCCTCCTTTCGGGCAGCCCTGTGGCTGCAGAGCCCTCCTGGGAATCTCAGGATCACGGGATCATGGGGTGGTTTGGGCTGGAAGGGACATTAAAGACCATCTCATTCCACCCCCCCACCACAGGCAGGGCTGCCCCCCGTGAAATCCCATCCTGGGTGTGCCAAGCTCTTCTTTGAACATCCATTTAAAGCCTCAAGCTTCAGCCTGTGCACTGGAGTTTATGCTGCCTCTGTAAAGGATATTTTAATGAAAGAGTGGGCTTTATGTGTGGAATTTTGGGTTGTTTTTCAGCCAGGACTTCACCAGCAGTGCAGGGGGGGAAGGTTCATGTTCCTCTGAGCCTCCCAGGGACAGCCCTGTGTCCCATCAGCTCCAAACACCATTAACCCACTCGTGGTGGGATGTTGGGAGGATGAGAAAAGCCTGGACTGGGCAGAGCTCATCTGGCAGCTCTCCAGAAATCCCCTCCAAAGGAGCCAGCCCCATCTCCCAGATTTTGCTTTCCTGGTGGGCTTTCCACGGGGTTTGAGTGTAGCCTGGAGGGTTGTGACACTCCCACTCACCAGGATCTGTCCTGGGTGCCAAGGAAAGGTTCTGGAACTGGGCCAGGGCAGGCTCAGGCTGGAGCTCAGGGAAAGGTTCTTCCCCCAGAGGGTGCTGGGCACTGCCCAGGCTGCCCAGGGAATGGGCACGGCCCCGAGGCTGCCAGAGCTCCAGGAGCCTTTGGATGCTCCAGGGATGCCCAGGGGGGGTTGTTGGGGGGTCTGGATGATCCCTGTGGATCCCTCCCCACTCTGATTCTTGTAAAAGAACCCAAGGTCTCTTTGAGCATCATTAACGTATCCTTTTTTTTTTTTAATAGTCCAAGAAAACCAATTTTTCTGCTTAAAAACCTAATCCAAAGGAGACAAAACAGAGTGTGGCAATTGAAAGAAGGAGAGATTTTTAAATTTTCCCATTGCTGACAAGATAAAAGGAGGACTTGTTTAAGAGGCAGCTCTGCTGCTTGAAAGATGCATTCCTTAATAAGAGGAGAGAAAACAGCAAGGAGAGAAAAATATTTGCAAAATGAAAGGAATCTGTGCTTTTTGCTTTGGAAATCATTATGTTCTTACATTAAAATACTTAAAAGCCAACATGACAAAAAGCTTCAATTCCATAGGAAGCAAATGCTTTTTATTTCCCCACATAAAGCGTCTTCATGAAAATTTGGATTTTTCTTGTTAATTTTGGGTTTAGTTAAAAAGAAAATGTTTTCCCTGGCAACTCAGGAAGCAGTCAAAGTGAAACATCAATTTTTTTCCACTGGTTTGTTCAGGAAATCTTTTCTTGGATGGGGAGCAGCAAGGTAGAGGGCAGGAAAATGCATTTGGAAGAGGAGGAAAGGCAGAAATTTAAGCGTAGAGTCCAAGCAGGAGCAGCAAAGCAAAGGTGTCACTTGCTGGGCTCTGAGCTTGGACACCTCACCATGTTCTCATGGGATCCCAGAGATTTGGGGTGGAAGGGAATTTAAATCCCATCTCGTGCCAGGGTGCTCCAAGCCCCATCCCACGCGGTCTGGACTGGGGTTTGTGTGGCCGAGCTGGCAGAGGGGAGGTGTGGGGTGACTGTGACCTTGTCACTGCCCAGAGCTGCCCCTCAGCAGCCAGGCCTGCCCACCACGAGCTCCTGGAGAGGAAATTTCCTGTAATACACAAATAACCTCGGGGTGTTGGCTTTCAAAGGGGGTTGATTTCTGTCGGGAGCAGCTCCGGGTTGTGGAACCACAGCTGGAGCTTCAGGCATGACCCCGAATGTTACAGAGTCCCAGACTGGTTTGGGTTGGGAGGAGCTCTGAAGATCATCTCATCCCAACGCCTTGCCATGGGCAGGGAATGCTGTCAGAGCTCTGGGTTTGGAGCTTTGGATTTTCCTTGCTTTTAGGACAGTAATCTGTGAGTTGGTAATTTTGGGAATGTTCCTGAAGGGTCTGTGCAGAGCAACTCAGCATCACCCACGTCCAACCTTCTTCCTTTGGTGTCTCCTTAGAGAACAGGGTGTGAAAACTCCCATTAACCCCCCAAACCCCATAAATCCTGCACGTGTGGATCCATAAGCACGGCTCCATCCCAGCTCCATCCCAGCTCTTCACTGGATGAAAAAGGATTTTCCAGGCTCGGGCTGTTCCTGCTTTGGGTGCACCAGGGCTGGCCAGGCTTGGCTGGGGAGTGCAGGATGTCCCCCCGTGCCTTTCCTGTCACAGCAGCTGTGTTTGTGCCGAGCAGTTCCTGGCCAAGCTGTTCCCTGGCCTCCCCAGCAGCTCCCGGAGTGCTGGAAGTGGGATTTGGGCTCCTGACTCACCAGGATTCTTGGATAAACCCTTCTCCTCTCAATCCTCCCATTTCCTGGTGTGTGAGGGGACACACAAACCCTGAAGCTAGACTGTGTTATGCCTTTAAAATCTCGGAATATTCCTCGCTGGGAATTGTTGATGTTTCCTGGCCTCACTCGACAAACTGGGTTCATTCTGCAGTTTATTCCTGGTTTCCCAGGAAATCAAACAAACTCAGAAGGATTTATCTGAGGTTGTTGTCTGGTTTCCTTCATTATTTTCCCTCAGTTATTTCTGCCAGTGCAGCCAGCCCCGTTCTCTGACCCATCCTCGTGGGTGCTAATTTCCCACAGCCAATTATTAAAAAATGTTGTCTCCATCTTCCTGCCTGACCTTGTGTGGGATGCTCAAGTTTCTGCACGGATTTCCCTCCCCCTAAGAACCCTGTGAGCATCCAAGCCCATGGGATTCCCCCATGGTCCCTGATGGAGGAGGAGGAGGAGGAGGAAGAGGCTCTTCCTGAGCCCAGCATTTCCAGGGGTTTTCCCAGCATCTTACTCCACTCACCACTGGTTTTACCTTCTCTCTGACAAGAATTCCCATTTATTTCCAGCTCAAATCAAGACTTACTAAATGGGATCAAGCAGGAAAATGCCTTTGCTGCCTCTCACAGGTGCCTGGGGTTCGTGGCCAGGCCCTGTGTCACCTTTGGGGAGTGAAGGGTGCTCCAGTGCCAGACTGAGCACTAAAGAATTTAAAATTATCTCCTTTTCTCCAAGCAAATTCTTTGCTTGTAACACCTCATAGATCCAAGAATCAGCCCAGATGGGTGAGGAGAAGCAGCTCCTGCTCTGAGATGGGCACAGACGTGGGGAGGACAAAGCAGGATTTCCCTTTTTTCTGCAGAGCAAAGATGAATTCAGGGAGCAAAGAGGGAGAAAGGGAGCTTGGGAGATCTCCCTCCGTGCCTTGCCAGAGACTCGTGGCCCTGGAGCCCACCCTGCCTCAGTCATTCCTTGGCAAAAATGGGGGAAAATCAAGGATGGGAGAAGTGGTGTTGCATTTTTAGACCTCCTGACTCTCCTTGGGGCTGGTTAGACCATTCTCAGGTCTGGAGCTTTTCCTCTTTCCCAGACTTTTGTGTGACTTCATCTCATTTCGGGGTTGGGAGTTTGCTATGAAATGCTGAGTGCACAACTTGGGGTCATTCCCTGCAGTGAGGACAAGGTTTTTGGGGTCTGGGAGGGGGAGAAAGGGAACTTGGGGGAGAGTCTGAGGATGGAACCAGCTTACATGATTTTTATGCCATTTTATGATTATAAACTATAAACCAAATTAATTTGGTTTCGATATAACTGAATTATGAACCAAAATGAACAAAGAACACCCAGGCTAGAAAGAGCCCCTGGACAGAACAGAGCAGGGAGAAAATTTGGGGAGCTGGGAGCAAATGTGATGTCCAAGAGCAGCTGAAGGAACAGACGGGAGCATTTCACAGATCCTCGATGTCACAGGTGAGGAGATTCCATGGAAAGGAGGAGGGTTTGGTCAGACCCAGCTCAGCAGCTGGGCAGGGATGGAGAGAGGCAGAAAGTGGTCAGAAGGGAAGAGCTGCAATCATCAGCAGGAGAGGGATGGGCTGGAAGCTCTGAGCTCTCAGCGAAGAGGGGGTGTGGGAAATTGTCTCTGTCTCTGCTATATTGCAGAAATTCCCACAATGTACAGTCTTTTACCTCAGCGAGAGACGGGCGAAAGAAGCAGAAACTCCTCAGGTCTCGTGTTTGAGGTTGTTTATTTTTCCTTATCTAAAACATTCTTTCTGTGCCCTGCCGAGCTCCTTCTAGCAAGACAGTCGAAGGCCTTCTC
>VZTB01008684.1:42387-53598 GCA_013397245.1 Thryothorus ludovicianus | reverse complement strand
TGTGTTCCCACAAGGGGGGAGTGGAATGGAGAGAAAAATGGCTCGAGTTGCTGCCAGCAGAGAGGGGAAGAGAGGCTGAGGATCGGAGCTGATGGCGGGTAGGGGAATGCCAAACCTCTAGGAACAGCTGGATGCAGGTACCAGCTTTGAACACTCCTGGTGTTTGCATTTCCACGGGGGCACCTGCCCTCATTTCCCTGGGAATAAACATTCCCCTGCAGTTTTAGGCGCTTTCCTTTGTCAGGGGGTTGAAAATTGAAACATAGAAGAATTTATGTGAAGTCCTGCAGCAAATCCTTGATCACCTGGGCTGTCCTTCCCCACCCTGGATTCCCAGGCATGACACAATGCCTGACTCCAAGCCACGGGGTGACACGGGCCAAATGTCTGCAATAATGAGCTGTGCCTGTGAACAGAGCATTCATGGGCTGCTGGCAGAGCTCCAGGCTCCGGGGTTTGCACTTCATCCATGCTCTGACATAATCCCTGCCATTAATTCTGTGGAAAATCGGAGCAGGCAAACGTTTTTTATCAGATTGACTCAGGATTAGGCAGTTCTTAACATCTGCATAGCCAGGCAGCCTCTCCTGTGCAGGCATGGGATTTATGGGAGCCCTTTAATGGATTCCAAGCCTTGTGCAATCAATTAGGAGCCTGATGTTCAAACAGACAGACCCAGGGCCCAGGGCCTGACACTCCATCCCTGTTCCACTGGGAGCTGGGCAGGAAGATGACTCTGAGAATGTAACTCTGAGCTGGCTCCTGAGACTTCTTTTTCTGTCACTTTCTAATGATTAAAACATTATTTTGGGGACACAACTCTCTGTGCAAGGCTAATGTTGATCTGATTCCTGTTTGGTGTCTTTTTAGTTTTGGGTTTTGTTCATTTCATTTTTGTTTGTTTGGTTTTGGTTCTCATTTTTTTTATTTGTTTGCTTGCTTGTGGTTTTTTGTTTGCTTTTTAGGGGGCTTTGTTTGGTGGCAGTGGGGAATTTTGGTTTTTTTTTTAGTGTTCCAAATGTAGTTGGTTTTCAGTTTTCTTTAGTATCAACTACCAGAGAGTCCTGGGGATGGCAGATGGGATGTGGAATTCTTAGGAATGATGGAAATTATAAAGGCCTGAGAGTAAAATGTGGCTAAATCATGTTTTTTAAAAATGACATGAATTTGGGTGTGTATTTCCTATAAAATCCATCCACTGCCCAGGGATCCACCTGGAGAGGGACTCCTGGGAGTGGGAATGAAGCCATCCCCCATCCCAGTTTGCACTACAGATTTCACTTCTGGAGAAGTTTTCCTGTTCTGCAGAGTTTGGCAGGGAGCACAGGACTCACCCTGGTGTGGGGACTGTGACAGGATCCAGCTCTGGGACCAGGAGCACTGGGAGAGAAAGATTTTCCAGTTGCTCCCAGTTTGTAGCTGGAAGGGGAGCAGCTGTGAGCTCTGTCCTGCTGGAACTGAAGCTCTGGAAGTTGTGGGATTCATCCTGGGGCTGCCCAGGGAGGGAAAGGAGAGGAAGGGAGGAAGGGAAGTTTCAGGGAAGGAAAGTTTCAGGGAAGTTTCGGGGAAGTTCAGGGAAGTTTCAGGGAAGGGAAGGGAAGTTTCAGGGAAGGGAAGGGAAGATTCAGGGAAGGGAAGTTTCAGGGAAGGGAAGTTTCAGGGAAGTTTCAGGGAAGTTTCAGGGAAGGGAAGTTTCAGGGAAGGGAAGTTTCAGGGAAGGGTCAGGGAAGTTTCAGGGAAGTTTCAGGGAAGTTTCAGGGAAGTTTCAGGGAAGTTTCAGGGAAGTTTCAGGGAAGGGAAGGGAAGGGAAGGGAAGGGAAGGGAAGGGAAGGGAAGGGAAGGGAAGGATCATTGCTCTTTCTGAGTCATCCCTGGCCTCAGAGAGGCTCCAGAGGCTCTGGGATGTGCCAGGAGCACATGGAGTGAAGACCAGCAGGGACTGAGGGAGCTGGGCAGAGTCTGCTGCTGCACAGAAATCCAGGGAATAGCTGGAGGCAAGAATCCAGCTTGGAGGCAGGGCTGAGATAATTTTGGGTTTTAAATATCCCAAGTCGCTTTCCACTATTTAATTTTTTTTTTTTTTTTTTTTCAAATAGTAAAGCTTCACTACCTACTTTTCAGTTTCAGTCCCTTTTTCAAGGAGAAGCTCTCCAGGGATGAGTTGCAGGCAGATTCCTCCCAAGCCTGCAGCCAGCCCGAGTCCCAGATTTCAGGATCAGCTGCCAGCCCAGCTCGGTTTCTGCAGGCTGGGGCTGTGGGGAAAGCTGGGATTGCTCACTGCAGGTGTTTAAAGGCATTTCCCAGCCCTGCAGGAGCTGCTGCTGCTCAGGGAGTCCCACAGAACCAAGAGGATGGGCAGGGAGGGGCTACAGGGTCCCTCCTCAGACCCATGGGAGGAATTCCTGTGTTTGTATTGAAAATATGAATTTATCCCAGCTTTAACTGCAGGTTTCTTGCTCTGTAGAGCCTCAACCAAAAAGAAAAAGTAACCTAATAAGATGGTAAGCTGCTCTTGCTGCTGTTGAGATATGACTGAAGAATTCCAGGATTTTTAAATGGGAAGAGATGTGGATTAGGGGAAGGGTCTTGGCAAACTCTCCTGGGGATGCTCACCTGGCATCTGCTTTTTTTGAAATTTGTGTGTTTCTGAATGCTTGTCTCTGTTCCTCACTTGGTATATTTAATATAAGGGAATAATCCGATGGATGTAGCCAAATTTTATAAATTTTTCTGGTTTTTGGGTGCTCTGGCTCCTCATAGACCACGGGCCAACCTGGTTTGTGTGGCTGCTCTTGTGGGAGCAGCACAGTAGCGGCGCTTTCAGAGCACAAATACTTCTCCCATATGTTTCAGATCAGCACTTAAATCAGTGCTTTTCAACGTCTGTGGGTGTCTTGACATTCTTATTTAAACAAACTATTTGATGGCAGAATTATGGTGGCTTTAAGGCTACAAGAGCCTGAGCACTCACAGGGCTCTCGTGAGTGGTTCAGTCCCCTCACAAAACCCCACGAGCTGTTCCAAGTGTGGGGTTATCTGCAAAGCCTGGGGTGTGCCAGCCAGCTGGGCTTGATAAAAGAGGAAACTTTCTCAAATAAGAGCTGAGCAAGGACCTAAAACCACAGCCCTGTGCTTGGCAGGAAAGCTGCTGCAGGGCTGGGGGAGCTGGAGGCTGCCAGGGAATTTGGGTTGGTCACTGGGGAGCTCCCAGGTGTCCCAGGTGGGGGTGAGGTGGAGAAATGCAGCAGATAAAGGAGCCTTGGGGAGCTCAGGCTGGAGGCTGATGAGGTTTGTCCCAGGAATTCACTAAGGCCAAGCACTGTGTATTTTGATGTGCACAATGTACTGAGGATGATGTTTCCTCCATGGTTCTGTTGTTGGTTTGTGGATATTTCCCTTTTTCCCTCAAAAGCGAGGTGTGAGAGCAGAGGGTCACAAATAAAGGAGAATTATTGACCCAGGATGGGAGATTTAGAGCTGCCACATGCCAGTCTGGCTGCAAAATATTCCTAATTACAATAATTGGTTACAAATTTATCTCCTCATGTGTTGGACCTTGAGCTAAATTTATTGAGCTGGGCTTTCCCAGCAGAGAATTCCTGAGCTCTGGGAGGTTCTGTGGGTGTTGGATCTGCAGCTGGGCTTTCCCAGCAGAGAATTCCCAATCTCTGGGAGGTTCTGTGGGTGTTGCATCTGCAGCTGGGCTTTCCCAGCAGAGAATTCCCAATCTCTGGGAGGTTCTGTGGGTGTTGGATCTGCAGCTGGGCTTTCCCAGCAGAGAATTCCCAATCTCTGGGAGGTTCTGGGGGTGTTGCATCTGCAGCTGAGGTTTCCCAGCAGAGAATTCCCAATCTCTGGGAGGTTCTGTGGGTGTTGGATCTGCAGCTGGGGTTCCCCAGCAGAGAATTCCAGGCCCTGGTGCTGTTGGCAGCCCAACTCACTGGGATATCCTGCCATGAAACACCCTTGGCTCTGTCTGCTGAAGCCTGGGAGGTTTTATTCCTTTCAGTGAAGAGCATCAGCCTAAACCAGCTCCAAACTCTGCCCCAACTCCTTCAGGAGCCCCTGCTCCTCCCATTCCCGCCCTTCCAGGAATGCTGGAGAGCACAGGACGTGGCAGCAGGAACAGCAGCCGCTTATTTTTGCGTATTTTTGTCTGCATGGCCTTCCTGCCTTCCCTGAGGGAGGGTGACTCGTGTCACCAGAGCCACCGGGGCCTCCAGCAGCTGAGGTCACCTCTGGAGCAGGGGTCTGGGAGCTGTGCCTGGGATCAGATGGCTCCAAGTCCCTCTGGCTCCGTGCAGGGAATTCCCAGCTGGGTTGGTGACCCCGGGAGCTGCTGGTTGTTGGCAGCCTCGTTCTACTCTGTGTTGATCTGAATCGAAGCCACCTGTCCCAAATGGGGACACTGAAGGACCCCCTGTGTGTCCCTCCCTGCCTTCAGAGAAGTGCTGCAATGTTAGGATAGCCAAGGTTGCTGGTTTTGTAAATTTCTGGGGTTATAAATGGATCTGTTTTAATCCCAGCAGAACTGACCATGAGATCCTGGTACCTCTGACAGACTCCTTTGCACACGCAAAATACAGAGAGGAGGCGTTTGGGGCAGGGAGCTGGGAGAGATTTTGTCTTTTTAAGGCAAATGTCCTGAAGCGTTACTGCAGGAAGGGATTTCCTGAAATTCAGGAGAATGGTCTTAATGATCTTTGCTCCCCTGATTGCAGAATCATAGAAATGCCAGTTTGGAAAATCTCTCTGGGATCATTGAGTCCAACCACTTGGCACTGCCAAGGCCACCACTGGTGGCTTCTAAATCCCTCCAGGAATGGTGACTCTACCACTGCCCTGGGCAGCCTGCTCCAACTCTTTCCATGAAGAATTTATTCCTAATATCCAACCTGAACCTCCCCTGGCACAACTTGAGGCTGTTTCCTCCATTCCTGTTCCCCTGGGTTTTCTTTGCAAGCCAAGTTTGTCCAAACTCACATCCATGCTCACCCTGAAGGGGGGACCTGGAGCTCTTCCCATTCCTTGGGGGTTATTCTGGCTGCCAGCACCCTGTTCTGCCTGGGGAAGGGAAGCTGAGGGAGCTGAGGGACAGAATCCCCTGGAATTCAGCTGCAATCACCAGAACTGCCGTGCTGGGATGGCTTTCAGCCAACACAGATCCAGAGATTCCCAGGGACAGCCCCTCAGTGCCATCAGCCGCCTCTCAGGGCGCTTTAATATTTATTTTCCATCCTGTTTGCACACTCTCCCCCTCCTCCAAACCCTGGACCTTCCTCCTGCACAAACACTGGCGCGTTCTGCTCTCTGTGTGTTGCCTCTGCGAGGTTTCCACGGGAAACTTTCCAAGCAGGGATCATTTCAGCCCACAGGGGAGGTGGCCAGTCCGGGAGCATTTTCCATCTGGGCCTTGGGAGCTGCTCTCCTCCTCCTCCTCCTCCAGCTCTGCATTCCTGGGAGAGAATTCCGTGCTGCCGGTGTTTGCATCCCTGCCTTCCTCACATCCCAGAGCGGGAAAAGCTCTGGGAGCAGCGGGAGCAGCGGGATCCCATGGTCAGGGCAGGAACCGGGAGAACCTTCCTGGGCCACGTGTGGGGCTGGTCCCGTGGGAACTGCGGAGCTCCTGGGCTGAGGGAAACATTTCCCTGTCCGAGACCTCCGATCTGGAGTGGGGAAACTCTGGGAAAAGGGCTTGGAAAAAGCAGGATCTGAGTGAGGGTTCCCATGGCTGAGGGGCTTCCCAAAGGAATCACACAGGGGAGGCGTGGATGCTTCTCAAGCCACAGAAAAATGTGCTCTTGGCACAATATTATTATTATTATCATCATCACCATCATTAGCANCTATAATATCTAATATTTAAAGCTATATATAATAGATTCATATTATATATATGGCATAGATATAGTAGATATATTAAAATATACTCATATGGATAGAGAAGATATATTAAAATATATTCATATATAATGTTTTGGTATATATAACTATATAACTATAGGTAGTTACATAACTATATAACTATATATGTTGCTATTATTATAAAAATAATAATTTTAATATTATTGATGTGACTACTACTATTACTAATCTTATTAATATTTTTACACACACTGAACCTTCTGCACAGTAACCAGTTAATGGACCAGCTAAAGCAGCTGCCTAAGACAAAACTGGGCTGGTTTTTTAGGATCAGTTGCAGGGAAATGCCTGGGAAAATGGCATTATGGATTTTCCAGGCTTTTTCCTCCCTTATTGTGCTATCGAGTGTTCCTCAGCTCCCAGTGAAAAGCTGGGGGGGTTGAAGTGCAGGTCTTTTCCAGAGCTTTGGCTCTGCTCAGCTCCTCATCACAGGGAGCTGCTCTCCCCATCATCATCTTCACCATCATCATCTTCATCAGCATCATCCCAGGGAATGGAGCTCCAGCCTGGCTTCCCCCAGGGCTTTTCCTGCGGGATTGGAGCTGCCCCAATCCCTGCCTGGATGATGTGCAGGGCACAGCAGCATCCAGCTCCCCTGCCTGCAGCAGCAGCAGCAGCTGAGGGAAATCAAGGAAAATTGAGGGAAATCAAAGAAATCCCAGCCTAATTCCAACTGGAGCTGGAAGTTGTGACTCCAGCTCCCAGGTGGGAAGGGGCACCCCAGAGCTGAGACCCCTGAAAACTTCGGGGGGGTTGGAACTTGGCTGGAGCCCCCATAGCTGCTGGGGGATGGACCTTAGAGATGTGGGATTTTGGACAGATTGGGAAGAGTCACCCAGGGGCTCTCAGTGGGGAGTGAGGGGCCAGCCTGGTGGGAATTTGGGCATTGGGGCAAGGATTCCTCTGGGATGTATTGGTGTGAACCCAATATTGCCAGGAGGTTGTTCCTGAGCTGTGCCCTCGCTGTTTGCCTGTCTGGCAGCTCTGTGCTGTTTTCACCCCAGTGTCCCTCAGGCTTGCTGGATGTCACAGCTGAGGGCTTGGGGACAAGGCCAGGCCTGCAGGAGCTCAGGGTCACCTTCCACTGAGAGGTTCCAAGGGGATGGTGAAGGAAAGGAGCCGGTTCTGATGGAGGGTTTGGATTCAGAGTTTTATTCCTGGCCCAAAGGCCTGTGAATGCAGCAACAGCTCCAGCAGAACTCCCACAGCATGGCTGCTGGCCCTTGGAACCAGGGACAGGGGAGGGAAGGAACACAGGTGACACCAACCAGGGANGTGGGAAGGAGGAATGGATTGACAAACCTGGCAGGGAACCATCTGAGAGGGGCCTGGGGCAATGAGACACACCACAACAGGGATGGGTGAGCCCAGCTGGTGCCCAGCCCTGCCTGCAGTCCCCCCATGTCCAGACCCTCCACCAGCATGGACTGGGACCCCCATTTTGACTGTAGGAGCACTAAAGGGCCATCCTGGTGCTCATGGATTCAGCAGGAATGATGATTTATGGCTCTGTCCGTGTGTTCCACAACCCATGTCCTTCCTCTGTACTCCTGAAGATGAGCAGGATTTAAACCCCCCCTCCCCTTATTCCAGGTGAGAGCCTGAGAGGCAGAGCCCCTCCAGCTCACCTGGAGTCTCTCACCTGTCTGGAACAGATCTGAAATTTGTAGGACAGAGCTTTCTATCCTCCAGTTGCTGCTGTCCAGAGGGACTGATGGTATCTCAGGCCTCCCCGGGATCAGTCCTCATTTCCTCGCTCTGACAGGAGGCAGGAAATGAGAAATAATTGAATCAGTTCCTACAAATTGGTTTGTCTTGGATCCAGTCTGAGGGATGGGGAAGGGCCTGGGCTGTGTCTGAGGCTTGGAGCACTTCTGTCTCCACCAGAGCAAGGTACAGAATTTCATTAATAATTGCAGCCCCCGGGTGCTGGGAGCAGGAGGAAGGTTGATGGGATGAGCTGCTCAGAGGTGATAATCCCAGCCCAATCCATCAGATCCTCTGGGGTGTCGAGGGTTTGTAATAACCTGAGTGGCTTTGGGAATTCTGTCAGTGGTATTTATATCTGGAGATCAGAAACTCATCAGCCATCAACGCCCAGTGGTGATGAGGGCAAGAACAGAGCAGAAATTGATATTTTTTTTGCTACTTTCTGGGGATTTTTGTTGCTGGTGGTTCTCAGGTTGTCTCTCCTGTGCTGTTGTAGAGTTCTGTTACCTCAGGAAAAGAGGGATGGGGCAGCTGGGCTTGGTCTTGTTTGCCACATTTCAATAGAGCCAGAGACTGTTTAGTTCCTGAGCTGCGGAAATAAACACAGCCTATCATTAATAATTATTGTAATTATGTATTAGGAGCTTTCCCTGGGGAATTGGGGCGCACTTGGGGAGGTGTCAGACTTGTGGAACTGTGTTGATTCCCCTCTGAATTCCAGCAGAGCCAAGGATGGATCCCAGAAGGATCATCCTGGAAAGCTCCTGAGGTGGTGCCAGCGAGGACAGGGATGTGCTCCAGCACCTCGGGAATTGCACATCCCAGAAACCTCAGAGGCTGGGCTGCTGCTGCCAGTCCCACCCAGGGAGGAGACTGACATTCCAAAGGGGACCATTTCTCCTGGAAAATCATCCTGCTGCTCCCCACCAGGTTCTGCTGGAACTCCTGGAGCTTCTCCTGGCACTAGCAGCAGGGGGAAGGGGCATGGCTGCTGTTTGGGAATTGAATGTCTGAAGTGTTGAAGGAGTTGTTCCATCATGTGCAAGATGCCAAGTTCACATCCCAAATCCTCAGAAATCCAGGCCCTTCCTGTAATTCAGAGCGTCACGGGGCCGGCCCTTGGATGGGGATTGGATTGTTGGGAATAACAGGCAGGGGTTTTGGATGTTCAGGCCACGGATGGGTATTCCTGGCACTGGTGGAGAAGAAGAAATCCAGTATTCCCTGTGGGGCTGGAGCTGCTGGAAGGGGAAATGTTTGGGTCTCTGTTGCTAAGGAGCAAAAGGCTGTGGATAAACACAGACCCTGAGCAGCCCACACATCCTGATCCCCCTTGCCAAGCCCTGGGTCCCTCCAGGGTGGTTCTCAGAGAGGACAATCCCCCAGGAGAGCTTCTCCAGCATGTGCTGGTGGAGAGGAAGTTTTCTTTCCTGTCATCACCCCTAAGAGGTTCCTCCCATGGAGCTGCCAAAGCTGACGGAGCAGTGGGAGAGGAGAGGCAGGAGGTCACTGCCAGAGCATCCCAGCCAAACTTCCAGGAAGAGGAGCTGAGCCCCCGTGGGACAAGAGGGAAACAAAAGGATGTGACAAAGCAGAAAGAGCCCAGAGGAGGGGTCCGGTCTGAGCCAGTTTTGTGGCTCATTTGTACAGAAAAATCAATGTTTCCTATTCCATCCCTTAATAACAGGGTCAGCATTGCTGGAGCTGGCTGGGGCTGGGGGGGAGCTGGAAGTGACCACAAATCCCTGGATTACTCCCCTGGGAGAAAGGAGTTGCGGCTTTTGAAGTTTGCTCAAGTGAGGCAGCGGCACCAGGGAAATGCTTTTGGGTCATCTTGGGAAATACTTTACAAATTTTACACAAATTAGAGCTGGAAATTCCCTTCTGTCACTGGAGTACTTGGGGTGTGTAAGTGGATCCTTGTCCAGACTGAGGAAGCACAAGGATCCTGGAGGATCCATGGCCACCAGCAGTGAGCAGGGGCACTTGGTCAGTGGAAGGGTCTACAAGTCCCTGATTTTATTAAAATAATCTCTTATCCATATAAATTCTATCCCAATGCCATGTCCTGCAGTTCATGTCTCGCCCACTCCAAAGAGTGACAAAAGGCTCCTCGTTCCCCCTTCCAGGGATTAGAAACATTCATGATAAAATGCATTTGTCGATGTTACAAAAATTAATAGAAAGTTGTTAATATCACATGACTTAGAATCATGGAATTGTGGAATGTTTTGGGTTAGAAGGGAACTTAAATCCCATCCAGGGCCACCCCCAGGGACACCTCCCACTGTCCCAGGCTGCTCCAGCCCCAATGTCCAGCCTGGCCTGGGACACTGCCAGGGATCCAGGGACAGCCACAGCTGCTCTGGCAATTCCAGCCCAGCCCCTGCCCACCCTCCCAGGGAACAATTCCTAATTCCCAAGATCCCACCCATTGCTGCCCTCTGGCACTGGAAGCCATTCCCTGTGTCCTGTCCCTCCATCCCTTGTCCCCAGTCCCTCTGCAGCTCTCCTGGAGCCCCTTCAGGCCCTGCCAGGGGCTCTGAGCTCTCCCTGGAGCCTTCTCCTCTCCAGGGGAGCACCCCCAGCTCTCCCAGCCTGGCTCCAGAGGGGCTCCAGCCCTGCAGCAGCTCCGGAACCTCCCGTGGATTTGTTTCCATAACTGACCTCAACCCAGAAAAATTTATTCAGGAATTTTAGGATCTCCACAGTGTAAAAAGTGCCACAGAGGCCCTGAGGTGGGATCCTGCAGGGAGTCCAGGCAGTGCTGGGAATAAAGCCCTGGAAAAAGGCCAGGAGTCAGAGTCAGGATGAGTGACAGAGGGACAAGAGCAGCCTGGAATGAAACACCCAGCAGTGGCCTCCAGACCCAGTGAGAGCCCTGGGAGCAGCAGGAGCTGTTTGCAGAGCCACGAGTGGCCGTGCCAGCCCCAGCCATTAATGTCACCCCTCCGGAAATTGCTCAATCCCTGCTGGGGGGGCCCAGGGCTGGGAGTCAGACAGGTCATCCGTGGGGATTTCTGTGCTAGACTTTCCCCGTGAATATTTTATGAATCAGCTGCATGAGTCGCCGGTTGTTTTTTCCTTTTTTTATCTCGTGTTTTATTCTGTTTCTGTTTGATCTTCCAAGGGAGCTGCTGGAGCAGTGCCCAGGGCTGAGTGTGAGTGCTCACCCTCATCATCTTTTGTGCCATGGTCTGACCTGTCTGCGTGCTGCAGGGGAGGCAACAGCCCTCCACCCTTGCCTTAGCAGTGCTGCAGCTTTAATTTATCCTCAAAGCATCCAAAAACCCATCAAAAATGTGCCTGCAGAGGTGGAGGAAGCCAGCATCACACCCCTGGCATTGCAAACCCTGCAGCAGCTCGTGGCTGTGTTTGTTCTTCCCTCCTCCTGTCCCTGTGGTGGTAGGTGAGGAGTTTGGGTTTAGTTTGGGATTTGAGGCTCTGCACGGGCTGGGTGAGGAGTTTGGGTTTAGTTTGGGATTTGAGGCTCTGCACGGGCTGGGTGAGGAGTTTGGGTTTAGTTTGGGATTTTGGGCTCTGCAGGAGCTGGGTGAGGAGTTTGGGTTTAGTTTG
>VZTB01008684.1:23787-40230 GCA_013397245.1 Thryothorus ludovicianus | reverse complement strand
AGGGATCAGGCAGGGGATCAGGGATCAGGCACCAGATCAGGGATCAGGCAGGGGATCCGGGATCAGGTGCAGGATCAGGGATCAGACACAGAATCAGGGATCAGGGATCAGGCATAGGATCAGGGATCAGGCACAGGATCAGGGATCAGGGATCAGGCACAGGATCAGGCACAGGATCAGGGATCAGGGATCAGGGATCAGGCAGGGGATCGGGGATCAGGCAGGGGATCAGGGATCAGGCACAGGATCAGGGATCAGGGATCAGGGATCAGGGATCAGGGATCAGGGATCAGGGATCAGGGATCAGGCGCAGCTGCTCTGGAGCAGCTCCTGCACTCACAAATCCTCCCATCCCTACAGCCCCCAGTGCTCCTCCAGATCACAATGGAGAAATGCCATTAAAAGTCGTTCTCTTGTTGTGTTTTTACCCCAGGAAAAGCTCTTTGTGTGGATTGGGGTTGTTGGAGGATGTATTCTGTGATTTCCTCACCTCTGGAGGCAGCTGGGTGTGTTACAGAGGTGTCAGTGCTTGGTGGGTGGGTTTGCAGCAGCAGGCAGTGTCCAGGGAGGTGCTTTAGGGGCTGAATGTCCATTAAATCCTTACATTTGTGCAGGACACACCTCCTTGGGGATGTTGTCCATCTTCATTTCGTGATCAGCTGAAATTCCCCACTCCTTGGCTTTGCTCTGCAGCTCTCAGGATAACTGCCCATAAAAAATATCTCCCTATCCTGACCATCCCATGCACTTTTCCAGACCATCACCCCATCCCTGGAACCTTTTCCTGTCTGTCCTTCAGCACAGTCATTCCCTTTCTGTGTGCTTTCCTCCTAAATTCACCTCTCCATCCACCCCCTTCACCACAGATCTTGTTTCTCTCCCAGTTTTCCTGGTTTGGTGGCACCATTTGAATTTTGAAGTGTCAAAAAAAAAACCCAACAAACCAACCCAACCCTGGACACGGTGATGGGATCACATCAGGAGAGATTTTTTTGGATTTGGTGGCACTGCCCTGTCCCTGTCCTGTTGTTCTGCCTGCTCCCAGGGCAGTGCTACAGGCAGCAATTCCTGTGGGGTTTTCCAGTGAAATATGCACTCTGCCAGTGCCCACATTTTGTAGGGAAGATGGAAAATCACTGATCTGCTTCTGGGCAGTGCCTTGGCCACCCCTGGCCGTGGTTCAGAGGAGCTGGCACATTCCAGTGCCACCAAGGTCATGCTGGCAGAGCTGTGGTCACAAGGATGGCACTGTGGGGACACTCTCACTTTATTCTGTCAGAGAAATGTGGAGTGGCCTTAGGTAGAGGCTGAGCTGCAGGGACCCTCCAGGGACAGGATAAAAAGTAGAAAGGGTCACTTAGGCCAGGGTGATGATTTTTGGTTTTGGGGTGGTTTGTTTTTGTTTTGTTTTTTTTTTGCAGTGCCATAAAATTCCTCCTTCTCCTATCTGTGCTTGAATTCCCACAGAGAGGAAGTGAGCAGGATGCATTTGTCCCATTTATTCATGGATTTAGGGTTTCTTGTTGGATTTTGCAGTCGTGGTGCAGCAGACCTGCCACCTTGGGCACCTCAAGGGCAGATTTTAGGTTGTCAGAGTCCCTTGGGAAGCCATCCTGAAGGGCACAGGAGTCCAGGGAGGCTGGACATCCTCCAGGAGGGAAATCCCAGGAGTCCAGGAAAGATGAACATCCTCCAGGAGGGAAATCCCAGGAGTCTAGGAAAGCTGGATTTCCTTGAGGAGGGAAATTCCAGGAGTCCAGGGAGGTTGGCATCCTCCAGGAGGGAAATCCCAGGAGTCCAGGGAGGCTGAATATCCTCCAGGAGGGAAATCTCAGGAGTCCAGGAAAGCTGGACTTCCTTGAGGAGGGAAATCTCAGGAGTCCAGGGAGGCTGGACATCCTCCAGGAGGAAAATCCTGATGGAGGGCATGGTGTTAGTGGCAGTCACCCCTTCACCCCTGGGTGTGTCCCTGGGTGCTGGGGTCTCACCCAGCTCCCACCCTCTCCTGCAGTTTCACTGGAAATCAGCAGGTTCTGTCTGTAAGGATCCATTTTTTCCAGCCAGGGAAAAGGAGATTTCCGTGCCAGCTCCTCACAGATCCATACCCAGCTTTACTGTGCTTCTCTGGAAGAGCCTTGTTTGTCTCGGTGCAATATCCCTGTCTGGAAAATTGGGATGCTGGAGTGGTTTATGTTGCTTTTAGAAACCTGGAAATGCCATTGTCTGCTGTGGGTTTTGTAAAGAAATCCCTCTGCCCTGCTGGAGCTTGGCACGAGCAAGGGGACATCTCACAGTGACTGTCTGGCCTTGAGGACACACCTGTGTGTGGTCATCCTCAGTGCCCAGGGATTCCACGGGAAAGGCTGAGGAATTCTGCTGCACACTCAGGTTCAGAGTGCTCATCTGGAGCCAGGGAGTTGTGAGAAAGGCAATTAATGATCAGTAATTAGTGGCGCTGTGGTAGTTACACATTTATCCCTGATCTGGCAAGTTTTGCAGGAGACATAAAGCATAAATGAGATCAGTTAATCCCAGAGCAGCCTGTCAGGAACTTCCCGAGGATTTAGCCAAGCCAGATGAGCAGGCAGCCTGGTAACAGATGAAATGTGCCATCAATAAACACAAAACCTGACACCAAAGGCCACAACTTTGGAGCCTGACTCGCTTCACTTCACAGGGAACCAAACCCAGCAGCCCAGGGATCAGATATCCCATTCCTGTTCCTGTGCACCCAAAATCCAAAAAGCAAACAAGGGACTTCATCAAATGTCAAAACCAGTCGAGGAAATACTTCCTCAGCTGCTGTGAAAGCCTCCAGGGGTGTTCTTTGATACAGCATCGAGCTTAAAATCACGAGAATTCACAGAACTAAGGCTGTCCACCTTAATAATTAAAATGTAACCACAGTGCCCAGGTTGTGACGAGCAAGGTCACACCAGCAAAGCCTCTGCAGGGCAAGGTGAAATTCTGGTGGAATTTTTAAAAAAAATGAGAAAGGAAGCAGGAGGGAAGGGGTGATTCAGCCCATGAGCAATGAGTCCCCCAGAAACCTGCTCTGCCAACCACCAAACTTCCTTCCCCCCTGACTGTCCAAGGTTTGATCCTGTGGTTTCCAGGTTTTCTCCATTTCTTCCACATGGAGATTTTGGATGTGGCTCACAGCACTCGGGAGGGAAAAAAAAAGAAGTGTTTGTGGCTAAAAAGGATGGTTGGGAATTTGTAACAGCAGATACTGAGAGCTACGGGCTGCAAAGGAATAAATGCTTCACGGGTTTGGGTTTCAGCTGAGGGGAAGGAGCTGAGACAAAGCTTTCTCCAGGTTTGTGTTTTCCCATTGCTGGGTTTCCTGTGCCTCTTGACAGTGATTTTGGGCCCATTCTGGGGCCATCAGGTCTCTGGTACTGCCGGGGGTGACACCAGCAGTGGCTGCGCCAGCTCCTCCCTCTCTGAGAAGGGTTTGCAGGGCTGGCCCAAAATTTGCCAGCAGGGACCTTTCAAAATGCATCAAACAGCTGAATTTTGGTTTCTGTGTGTCTGCTTGAAAGGACTGTTCCCCAGATTGGTGTCTGAGCTTGTGATTAACCCTCCGTGCTCCCAATGATTGCAGCGCTGAGGGCAGCCTGGCTGGGAGTTGCTAACAGTGGGATTTTGAATTCCACGGAGCTCTGGGAGGGGACCCTGGATTTGGTGACACAAGCCCCAGCTGTGGCTGTCCACAGGATCTGCTTGTGGGGCAGGGAAGGTCCTGTGCCAGGAGTAAATCTTCTGATTGATCTTTCTGATGCAAATCAGATGGGCACAGAGCAGGGGAAGCGGGATCACATTGAAGGAATTATGTCCATAAATCTCCTGCAGCCCTCAGAGCAGGCAGATGGCATCTGCAGAGCGTTCTCTGGGTTATGGCACTGTCACCTCCTGCTTTCTTCCTCTTTGGTTTGGTATTCCTTGAGATTAATCTGTTTCTCCTCTTTCTCCCCTCTCCCTGCCTGTTTTCCATGTGGTCTCGGGGAATATCTGTGCTGAAGCCTCGCAGAGTTTCAGATAAAAATCCAATGTCTAATTCCAGATTAAATCACATGTCCCTTTTAATGCATCCCCGATGGCTTTGATGAGGCTGAGAAAGCGACACAAAAACATTTCCATGGGAGGGGAGAATTAAGGGCAGTGCAAGTACAGGGCTGCTAAAGGAGCAGTTCCAGGTTTTAAATGTCCAGGTGGTTCCCAGCACACTGACAGGCAGAAGGGAGGGCAGAAAGGGAAGCAGTACAAAACTGAACAGAAAAAAATCAGGATTCCAGATTCCTTTTGCTCCTTCTGATGTTTTAACACTGACTGGACAGAGAAGGGACATCAACCATCCCTAACCAACGTGTGCCCTGGAATCCTTCAGGGTTAAATGGAGATAACTGGGCACACTGGGATGGAGACTGGGGCACTGTGTGAGCTCTCAGACACCAGCTCAATCCCCTCTGGCCAGACAATGAGAACCTTGTGATGATGGGTTTTGATGTTGGTTTTTTAGGGTTTTTTGGGGGGTTTGATGGTTGGGAACAGCACAGTGGGGTGGCATTGTGTAATTTCAGTCACAGCAGATAAAATAAATTATTTGGGCCACCAGGTGACCCTGGTGATGATCTAGAGAACTCCTGCTGATGCTGAAGGGCAGAAACACAAACTGTCCCCCCACATGCAGCTGTCGGACACCAAAACCTGGTTTATGCTGCTGGTGCAGACTGGGGCTGTCCAAACACTCCAAAAAAAAGTTTTCCTCTCTTTTCTCTAATCCGTGTCCAAAGCTGAAGCAGTGACCTCACCCCTTAACTCAGCTCATGCCTCCTCCCCCAAGCATCTCCACATCAGAGCCAGGACTGGCAGCACAGGAAGGGTTCAGTCCCAGCTCACCTCCTGCACCCAGGAGGATCATCCTGAATTTCAGCTGCAGCTCCCCCAAACACCTGCCTGGAGCTGGAATTACCTGGACTCTCCCTGAGGGAAAGGAATCAGGTGTGTGGGAGATCCAGGGGTCCCTGCAGTGGCACTCAGCCACTCCGACCTCCACCCTTGTGGGCAGCTGGGAGGTGTTTCCAGGGGTGCATCCCATGCAGGCTGTGCCATTCCCATCCTGGCCATTCCGGGCTGGATTCGGGGTCTTTGTGTGGTTTTTTACTCAGTTTTAAATGGCCCTTGCTTTTCTACAATATAAATACATAAATATTAGTATTTATTCTACATTCATTGACTGAAGTGCTCAGCCTATTCCAGTGCAGCTGTTTCTGCTCCAGTTTCTCCTCAGTCTGGCTGCTATTTTCTCACCCTTCTGGTTTGGAATGGGCTTCACTGGGAAGATACTAAAACCTGACTGATGGTGTTGGATGCCTTTGGATCTCCTATTAAGAGGCTTTAGACAGCCGGATTTTTCCAGGGTGGATGTTTGGAGATTTCTGAAGACCAGACTTAATTCCTCCTGGGTAGAAAAATGACTTGCAAGGAGTGCCATGCTTCAAAACTTTGGCCTCTTTAAGATTTGAGGGGAGCAATTTTGTGTTACCTTATTCTTCTTGTGCTGCAAGTACAGGAAATTGCAGACTTCATTTGCTGAGCAGCAGGAGGCTGAAAGATCTGTCTGTCTTACAAGGTTTTTTCAACCCCCCACCCTGCAGCCTTCCCCATGCACTAATGCCTGGACTGAAAATAAAATATATAATGGGAAGGAAGGATGACCAATGTCATTCTCTTGGGTAAACCTAAACCGTGATACTGTGCCAAAGATAAAAGAGCCTGGAGTCTGCAGTGTTTACATTTAGTGGTAGCACAATTTATTTATTAAAAAAAGAAAAGAAAAGGATGTTTTCTTCTCTTTGTGTCCATTCTGGGTGTCTCAGGCTGTGCAGGGATCACAGGGAGGGTCGTGGCATCGGTGACTTCTCAGGTGGCTCTGGCTGCAGCCCTGGGGATGGGAGGCTGTCCCAGGAGATTTGGCTGGGATGTGTTTTCCCAGTGCCCTGCAGAGGCTCACTGGGCATGTTTGAAATGGCAGGGAGTGAGAGGAGCTGGGCTGGACTGGGCCAAACCCTGTTCAGAGAGTGATAGGAGCTGAGCTGGACCAAACCCCGCCCAGCCCGGNCTGTGCAGGGATCACAGGGAGGGTCGTGGCATCGGTGACTTCTCAGGTGGCTCTGGCTGCAGCCCTGGGGATGGGAGGCTGTCCCAGGAGATTTGGCTGGGATGTGTTTTCCCAGTGCCCTGCAGAGGCTCACTGGGCATGTTTGAAATGGCAGGGATTGAGAGGAGCTGGGCTGGACTGGGCCAAACCCTGTCCAGGGAGTGAGAGGAGCTGAGCTGGGCCAAACCCTGTCCAGCCTGGCCTGGGCCAAACCCTGCCCAGGGAATGAGAGGAGCTGGGCTGGGGCAAACCCTGTCCAGCAAGTGAGAGGAATCAGGCTGGGCTGGGCCAAACCCTGCCTAGGGAATAAGAGGAGCTGGGCTGAGCTGGGCCAAACCCTGTCCAGCCTGGCCTGGGTGCCTCAGTCTGTGTTTGAACATGGGGGACAGCAGCACAGCGGGGTGCCCCCGTGACTTAGCTCAGCTCTGGGCTCTGGTGTGCACAGAGCAGCGGGTGCTGGGCATGAGAACACCCCAGCACAGCAATCAGGCATCTGCAGGCATCTGGGCACGAGTTTGGATGATAATTCACATTTAGCCTAATTACCCAGAGCTACCAAACAGCAACCAAGACCCGTGGTGTCAATAACGCGCTGAACTAACCCAGCACAGCTGTGACTTCTTCTGTTGAGGTGGGAATCTTCTTTTTTTTTTTTTTTTTCCCCTTTATCACGCCACCTGTTGCTCATAGGTACAAATCAAACGAAGAGTATGTGTATGTGCGAGGCCGTGGAAGAGGGAAGTATGTTTGTGAGGAGTGTGGAATTCGCTGCAAGAAACCCAGCATGCTGAAGAAACACATTCGCACGCACACAGACGTCAGGCCGTACGTCTGCAAGTACTGTAACTTTGCTTTTAAAACCAAAGGTAAGCCACAGCCAGCTCCCAGCTCCTCTGCTCAGTGCCGTGGCTCTGCCAGCCTGCTGGGGCACTGGCAAAGGGCAAGGGAAGGCGTTCCCAGGGGCTGCCCAAGCCCCATAGTTGGAGGGGGGGGATGAGGGAGTTGGAAATTGGTTGGTGTTTCCAGAAGAGGAGCAGCTCTGCGTTAAGCCAGGCTTGCAGCAGAGCATCCCTGCCATCCTCCTTGTGCTTCTCCAAGGGAAAAATCCTGAAACGCAGCTTCCCTGGCAGGGCTTTCTGAACAAAACCATCCCAGAGTGAGAGCAGGAGCTCCAGGCTCCTGGCTGAGCCCCTGGATCCAGGCTCTGGGTGGCTTTTCCTGCTGGTGCTCTCCAGATCTGCCCATTCTCATCCTCTGCAGTTGCATGTGGCTTCCACATTCTCTGTATCACATCAATGGACCTTTTCCCTAAAGGCCTCCATCCCAGGACATCGAGCCATCAATGCCACCAGGTGTTCTCTGCCATGGCCTCGGGGAGGGTGTGAGTGAGCGCTGGCAGGAGCCTGCAAACCACACGTTAAAACCCAATTATTCCAAGAGAAACAGGGAAGGGGACTTTCCAAATGGGCCAGAGGTGCCCAGGTGCCTTTCACTTCTTGTAGGGGTCTGGCACTGTGGGTTGGACAAATCTCTGGTGGCAGCAAGTCTTGGGATAAGGCAGCAAGTGTGGGGCTCAGGTTCTTGGTTGCAGCTTGACAGAGATTTGTGAGTTCAGGGAGCCTTTGGACAATGCTTTGGGCACATGGAGGGGTTTGGGGGTTGTCCCGTGCAGGAGCTGGACTGTTGATCCTTGTGGGTCCCTTCCAGCTCAGGATGTTCTCTTGTCTGTAGCTCCATCACTCCCAGAGGGTGACGCAGCTGGGAGGGTTCTGTACCCCCGAAGGACCCGGTGTCACCCAGGCAGTGTCACAGTGTGGCTGTGGGGAGGTGCTGCATGCTCTGAGGCACATGTGCTGGCCCAGAGGGGACAGAGGAGGATGAGGGAAGTGACCAGAGTGGGCGACTCGGGGTGGGCAGTGCCTGGAGCCCGTGGCTTTGCTGGGAAGGCTGGCGGGGATTTCTGGGTGCCAATGTGCTGGTGGTCACTGGGCCTGGGGCAGAAGGGGAAGTGATACCGGGTTTGAGGCCAGATTCTCTCATGCTGCACATCCCAGCGACGGTTCTTCCTCTCCCTCCCATCCTGGAGCTGTTTCTGATTCATTTCCTTTCTCGTCTCCTCTTGCTTTGACTTCGTTCCGAGGTTTCCCTTGGAGAGCTGAACCCGCTCAGCCTCTCCCATCACCTCACCTCACTCCCACCATGCTTCTGTAGGGCTTTTGCCCAGGGTGATGGCATCAAACCATCCTCTCCACCACCTCTCTGGCTGCTTTGCTCTTCATCTCTGCTCCCTTGAAGGCCACGATCTCTCAGCTCTGGCTGCACATTGCAAACAGACACTTCCCTTCTTCCGCTTGCCATGGGCAAGGGAGCATGGAAATGCTTCCTTCCACCAAACCAAAATCATCAACACTCTGTTGGGATTTGAGTGGCAAAGCATCCCTTTGCCTCTGGATGCATGGAATGGGCAGAACTTCCCTGGGGTGGGGATTTCTGGATAAAGAGTTGCATGATGGGCACTCGGAATTGCATGAGAATGGCTCTTTGCTGGGAGGGGGTGAGGGGCAGAGCCCTGGGGTGGGCTCAGACTGCCCAGAAATGGGAGGAAAACTGTTTGGGGGGCACAAGGAGCTCGGGAAAAGTGGGGAAAAAAAACCCTCTGTGTGTTGATAAAAGCATCAGCTGGTGATGGAGAGTTATCACCAACAAGAGTTTGACATCCCTTAAAAAAATCACCAAGGGCGGGAAGAAAATCCATTTTTTTGCTCATGGCCCTGCCGGTGATTTTTTTTTTTTAAAGCAATTTCAAACTCTCTTTGGTACCAAGGGTGACCTGGAGCAGAGGGGGCTTTTCAGAACTGATGTTTCCCAGCTGGTTTGGGAGGGCTTTGGCTGAGCCCTGGCTCCTCCCCGGGCTGGGTGGGAATGGCAGAATGCAGAAGCTGCAGCTCTCCCTCCTGCCGGGCTGCACTTGCACAAACACGGAGCTTTTTTAGAAATCAGCTTTCCAGAGTTAATTTTAGCCTTCAGCATCAGCTCCAGGGGGAGGTCTGTGGAGCTGGCTTCGTTTTGGCTGGGGTAGATCTCTCCAGCATGAGCTAATGCTCTAAACTCTCAAGTAGGCTGGAAGCAGTTAAATGGGATTTATTACTATTATTATTATTATTATTATTATTATTATTATTATTATTATTATTATTATTATTATTATTATTATTATTACTATTACTATTACTGTTACTATTACTATTACTATTACTATTACTATTTTTAATGAGAACCTTTATCTGGTTAAAATGTACCTCACCCCCCACCCCTCTCACTCCAGAAAATCCACATCCGTGCTCCAAGAACTGGGAAAACTTTTGCAACAGAAAATGCTATAAATATTTCCCCTTACTCACTAATTTTCTCGTTTTTGTGCCTTTCTGTCACTGGAAGCAAAGCTGTTCATTTGGCTTACAGAACTGCAGGGAAAATTTATTTTTTTATTATTTTAAAACAAATCCATGAGATTAGCTTTTTCTTTTTCTTTCTTTTTTTTTTCTTTTTTTTTTTTTTTTGGTGTGTGTGCTCGCTTAGCTGATGGGAACAACAGCCTTGGAAATTTGGTTTGTAGAGATTTGTCTGATTTGGTGTTTCTGGACCAGATCTAAAAGTGCCTCTTTAATGAGGTGTCTCTGCCTCCTCTGTGATGGAGCTTTGTGACTGTGGCCTCCAAGAGGGTCTTTAGAGGAGGTTCAGCAGCTTCTGCATTGTTTTCTGGGCAGGAAGGAAATAAAGAAAATAAAGAAAAAGCTGTTTTCCCTTTCAGGAAGGTCAGGGAGAGCTTTTCCCTTCCCCTCCCTCAGTGCTGCTTGGGATGAGCTGGGCTGAGGGGCAGTGCTGGCACATTAATTCCACTTTTCCAGTTCTTCTCTGTCCTCCTTCAGACTCACATCACCCTCTCAAGTCCTGATTGCTCCCAGTATCCTCAGAATTTCTGGACACAATGTGTGGAACAGCTCTGAGTGGATGCTGCTGCCTCTGCCTGGAGGTCAGGAGGGACGAGGAGCTCCACTTTAATTTAAAGGGAGCTGTGCAGAGGACACGGTGCCTGCTGGCTGGAGACACCCATTTCACAGTCTGGGCCACTCACACTTCCCAGACACCAGACTGAGTTTTTTCTTTTTTCATTTTCAGTTCCTTAAATCAGCCCCTGACAACACTGAGGGTACTGCACATGTGAATACATTAAATATATTAAATTAAATGTATTAAATGCATCCCCCCCCGCCCTTAAAGGGCTGCACAGTTTATTGCTATTGCAGCTCCAGCAGCCTGAGCCTCCTCTGGAAAGCTCAGAGCGGGTCCAGCTGGCAGAAAACTCCATCAGAATTCCCTGCTGGGAGAGCAGGGCACAGGGATGGGCACATTTCCCAAATATCCCAAGGGCTGGGGCCTTTCCAGGGACTGAGCATCCCTGGGGAGCCACTGGGTATCATCCCCGTGCTCCTGGGAACATCACAAACGTCCCCTGGGATGAGGACAGAGTTATCCTCAGGGATTTCCTGCCCGAGATGTGAGGATGTGAGGCCAGGAACAGAAAATATCCCAATGGTCCAGCCAGGAGATGAAACACTGAGCAAAAGGGCTCTGGAACTGTCCAGGGGAAGGGAAAAAAATCCAGGAGTCAAGGCTGGAAGCAAAGGACAGAGATTTTCTGTAGCCAGTGCAGCCATTAAAGTCTCAGCTTCACTGGGAATTCTGCTCATTGTCAGCATTTGGAAATCTGCACATTCTGGGTGCCTTTCTGGAATATCAGCTTTTGGCTGATGCAAGGGATAGGTCTGACCCATGAGGTGGCTGATATTTTGTAGCCTGTACAGATAAGGGCAGGCTGCATGTGCAAATTCACTCCTTTAATCTATATGTCAATAAGGATAAAAGATAATAATCGATTTTTTTAATAAATTGAACTCCTCTGCCCAATGATTGCTGTAAATAAACGCTTTCCTCCTCATGAAGTCTCACCTGGGGACGTCAGGTCCACATCCAGACCTAAATCAAGGCCTGTGCTTTATTTAAATCCCACATAAAACCTGTTTCAAGGATTTATTTGGGACACAGAGTCTCAGTTATGGCTGATTCTCTGTGTGTGAGGGCATCTCCCAGCAAAATCACAGAATCCCAGAATGGCTTGTGTTGGGAGGGACATTAAATCCCACCCAGTGCCACCCCCAGGGACACCTCCCACTGTTCCAGGTGCTCCCAGCCCCAATGTCCAGCCTGGCCTGNCAAAATGGGCACAAAATGGACAAACAATCACGAGGTCTCACACTTGGATAAGTTCTGGTCCATTTGCAGATTGGAGTTAATTGTGCAATTACAGCTCCAGGTTATGCAGCTCCATCCTCCTTGTTTGTTCTTCTCCCTTCACCCTTGGTTTTGTTCTTGGGCCTGAAAGTTGTCCTTGGTCCCCAGCTGGAGCAGGAATTGTTTTGTGTCCCTGCTCTGTGAGGAGAGCTCAGTAGTACCGAATATGAAACCTAAAACTGCCCCTAAAACAGCCCAGAATCTGAAAAATATAAAAGCTAAAACTTCAGGCATCAATTCCTAATTCCCAAGATCCCACCCATTGCTGCCCTCTGGCACTGGAAGCCATTCCCTGTGTCCTGTCCCTCCATCCCTTGTCCCCAGTCCCTCTGCAGCTCTCCTGGAGCCCCTTCAGGCCCTGCCAGGGGCTCTGAGCTCTCCCTGGAGCCTTCTCCTCTCCAGGGGAGCACCCCCAGCTCTCCCAGCCTGGATCCATCCATGGGAGTTTCCTCCTTCCAGAGAAGCTGCTGCTCTCCTTGCAAACGATTTACAGAGGAATGTGACAATTGTTAATCCTGTGAGGCTCTGGCTGTTTGTGTCATGAGTGCCTCCTGCACTCAGGCATTGGTTGTTTTTTTGAGTTTATTTAATTTTTTTTATTGTTGCTGAACTGATCAGATTTAACAGCAGAAGTAGAAAGGATGGTGCATCCCCAGCACAGACAGGATCATTTTCCCGGGAATCTCAATGCTTCAGCTCCCTCTGTTCTGCTTTAACTCCATCACCTTGAAAATACTATAATTGCTCTTAAAAAAAAAAAAAAAAATAATTTCCCTCATGAAATTTAACTGGGAAATCACTTCTAGTCCCCATTAAGCTGCTTTAGGTGCTTTTGGAAGCCTCGAGTCCCAGCTTTCTCCAAACAACACAGGCATTTAAGCTGCTCTAAGCCCCAAGTAAGACCTCCCAGCATGGGCAGAGCTCAGGCAGCTGTGGCACATAGTTCTGGGCAGGCGTAATGGGAGCTGCTCCTCCTGTGGGCTCACAATTCCTGAGAATTCCTGAGGGGCTTTTTCAAATATAGCCAGTTTATTTCGGATCTGGGAGGTTTTTGGTAAACAATCCCCAATAAGGAGCACTTACCTGCTTAGGGTTCAGTGTAATTCCTCTGCTATTTCAATCCAGCCCCCCTGCTGGTCTCTCTTGCTCCCTCAAAGATGTTTTTCCGTGGTTTCCAAGGAAGCAATGCTGTGTGGTTTTCTTTTTTTTTCTTTTTTTTTTTTCTTTATTTTCCTTTTTTTAACTTGGGAGCCAGAACTCTGCAAGGCAACAAGTAGCTGTGAGTGTTCCCTTGTAAGATTCAGATCCAGCTTTCACTTAGGCAAAGTGGTGTTGATTTTACTGGAAATCTGCCCAAGGACTCGAGTGTTTAATCCTGCCAGCGTTAATTAAGGGGGCTAAAAAAACACAAACTGGAAGGAGAGCCCTGATCAGATAAATATCCTTGTCCTCCAGATTGCTCCCAGGATGATCACTCAGCTTCTCAGCTGGTGGAAAAGAGCCTCCAGCTTTTAATTTCCTTAAAACTATGCAGAGGGGGCAGATGAGGATCTGTCTTGCTGAGTCTCCCTTCCCTACAAGGATGCAGCATCCCTGTTTTGTTGGGATTTCTTTTTTTTTTTTCGCACCCAGAGGTTTGCAGGAGGATCTTGGCCAGCAGCTTTACCTGGTCTCACCAAGGAAGTGAAGGGAGAGACAGAGAAGACGAAAAATGAGTTGGAGGGGAAGGAAACAAAGCTTGGAATGAGTTTCTGTGTTTGGTATTTGGGGTGAATTTGCTGGCACCGGGGGCTGGCAGTGCCTAGGCTGGGAAAGGACAACAGCAGCCACACACTGCCCCACCCAGGGACACAAAACAGAACAGGAGGTGACACTGGTGGCTCCTGACACAGCTTGTCAACACCAGTGGCAGCAGAGGTGCAGGAGGGCTCTGGGAGCCCTGCCCAGGTCCTGCAGCTGCTGTGTCCACCCAGCTGTCCTTTGGACACCTGAGGTGGCCACGGTGGCCTCAGAGCACCGCTGAGGACCTGAGTGCCAAGCATGGCACTGAACGGCCCCCTCTCCTCCAGAATTCCTGCTGCTCCCTCCTGCCCTTTCCAGGGCTGGCTGCTGGTGGCACAGAGGATTTACGGGCTGGTTTTGGGGCTGGGGTCACAGCAGGACATCTGGGGACATCCCCTCCTCGCTCAGCTGAATCCCCACAGAGCCCCTGCTCACACCAGGTGCTGCCTCGGGGTGATTTTCTGTTTGCTGCCCTTGGAGAGGCTCCAGGCAGGGATTTTGCTGTGGTGGCTGAGCAGGGATGGCAGGGAGGCATTTCTGGCAGGCAGGCTGGGAGGTGTGAGCTGGACAGGCAGCAGCACAGGGTGGATTGCAGCACACTAACTCAGTCTGTGTCTGTGCTGGTTTTCATTTCCAAAATGAAATTCCAGTTCCATGAGCCCACAGTTGGGACTGGTTGGATGGTTTTTTCATTTTCAGGCAATGGTGATTCACTGGGAGCAGAGGTGTCCCTGAGTACACGCTCCTGGCTCACGGGGTGGGTTTGGGGCCACGACAAAACCCCTGCTTTGGGGTGGAGAAAGAGGCTCTGATTTGGAGCAGGGAGCTGAGCCAGGCTGGCCTCATCCTCACACCTGAGCGTCCTGACCATGGGGCTAAGGGAGTTAAACATGAGGCTTTAAAATAACAAATCTCTCTTATTTGGAGCTGTTTCGCAGCATTCTTGTTATTAAACATCCCCTGAATCCATGGCCAGGTTGAATGCCAGATACAGGGGGATATAGACTCAGCCTTTGTCTCTTGTGGTCTTTCCTGCTGGAGCTGCTCCATTTTGTATAAAATGAGCTGAAATAAATAATTCCTGGGCTAAGGAGAAATCAAGGAGGCAGCTGGGTGTTTGTGGCACTCTCTGAGAGGTGAGGGCACCACAGGTAATGCTCTGCTCCAGTGAACAGTGGTTTTTTTTATCCCTGATATCCAGAGCAGCAGGAGGAGAGGCCAGAGATGCTCTCTGTGCTCCCACCAGCTCAGGAACGGGGGACTTTGCACTGCAGGGCCTCAGTCCTTGCTAGAGGTTGTAATGAAGTGGGAGAATTCTGGTTTTCCTCTTTCTTTTTTTATTGTTTGGTGAGAAGACCAAGCCTGGTGCTCCTCAGTGCCCTCAGGTGTCAGCACCAGCGAGGCTGAGGGCACAACAGGGGATGGGAAATTCAAACACTCCTTCAGCAGGGCCCAGGTTTCTTCTCATCCTCATCATCCCCTAAGCCCATAAATCCCTGGAAGTGTCCCAGGCCAGGCTGGATGGAGCTTGGAGCACCCTGGGATAGTGGGAGGTGTCCCTGCCATGGGACTGGATGGGCTTTAAGGTCCCTCCCAATCCCAGTCTGGGGTTTTAGGAAGAGCTGTGGGAGAGGATAAGGGAAAATGGGACATTTTTGCTTTAATTCTCCTACACTTCATTTTCCTCTTTGCTCCACCTGCCTGCTTTCCCCTGCAGCAAATGCTCCCTTTTGTTCAGCATTTCCCTGGGCTATCAGTGGGGATAATTAGTGTCTAATTAACTTGCCTGTAATTCGGGAGGTAGAATTAGAGAGGTGCCCTCTGATGACCAGGAGTTATCCCAGAGCAGCCCCCAGTGACCCCACGTCCTGTTCTCCCTCTCCCAGGGGCTGCTCTTCCCATCCTGGCCCTGAGGAAGCCTCATTAGGAGAATTCCAGAGGGTGTCCAAGGCTCCTCCTGCTCAAGGAGTGGAGTTGGCCCCGGCCCTTCGGGGCATTCCAGAGCACCTGAGCCATCCTTTTTGGGGAAAATGGGAATGTAGGGCTTTTCCCTCTTGCTGGTAACTTAAACCCTCATTTTATCATAAATTCATTAAATCATTAAGGCTGGAAAAGCCCTCCAAGATCATCCGAGCCCAACCCTTTCCCAGCACTGCCAAGGCCACCACCAGTGACTCATGTCCCCAAGTGCCACGTCCACACATTTTTGGAACATTTCCAGAGCACCTGAGCTACCCTTTTGGGGGAAAATGGGAATGTAGGGCTTTTCCCTCCTGCTGAAAACTCAAACCCTCATTTTATTGTAGAATCATAAAATCATTAAATGCTGGAAAATCCCTCCAAGATCATCCAGCCCAACCCTTCCCCAGCACTGCCAAGGCCACTGACCCATGTCCCCAGGTGCCACATCCACGTGTTCTGTTTTTGGAACTCTCTCTGCCCCGTGGTGCTCGGGGGTTTCTCCCCTCCAGGCAGGCAGGGCTGTGCTGGGATGAGGTTGGAGGTGGTGCCACGCTGGGATGTGTTCCCCATCCCTGCTCCCCTGCCCATTTCTCCTTTGCTGCACCCTCACTGAAAGCAGCCCAGGCCTTTCCTTCCCCCCAGCCCCAGAAGTGTGCCCCAGCAGTTTTTCCAGGCTGTCACACATGGGCAGTGTCACCTGCAACGTCCCACAGCCCTCCTGCACCCCAGGGCAGCAGCAAAGGGAGGCCAGGGGGGAGCTGGCCCTGTGCCATGGGGGGTTTGCAGTGGGCAGGGGCTTGGGGACACTCAGGAACCTTTGTCAGAGACTTTTGGTTTGTGACCACTGAGTTTGCAGAAGGGAAAAAAAAGAAAAAAAAAATTTAAAAAAATTAAAAAGAAAAGAAAAAAGAGAAAAGAAAGAGGGAAAAGAATAAGGGGAAAAAAAAAAACAGCTGTATGTGAGTAAAATATATTTTCTGCTTCTTTTCAGGGAATCTGACTAAACACATGAAGTCAAAGGCCCACAGCAAAAAATGTCAGGAGCTGGGCGTGTTGGTATCTTCACTGGTGGATCTGGAAGCCGAGGAAGGTAAAAATGGTTCCCTTTCTAAAGCTGCTGTGGGCAGTGTCACACAGGGGCAGTGACACAGGGACATTGTCACACAGGGGCAGTGTCACACACA
>VZTB01008683.1:26894-48808 GCA_013397245.1 Thryothorus ludovicianus | reverse complement strand
GATTTATTTCTGAGCTCCCCCTTGGCACGTGTGCGGGACAAGGGGGTTTTTTTTTTTTTGCAATCAAAAGAGTCACAAGTGTCCTGTGACAGCATTCACATGATGGATTGCTGTCTGCTCTTACTAATTTCAACAGATAACCTGTCTGAGTCAGTGTTTGAGGGCAGGAAACTTTGGGTTAGACGTGAGGGCAGCAGAGAAGCAGCACAGGGAACATCACGGAGCTGCCGAGGGGGTTCTTGCAGGGGAGCTGGCAACACTGAGAGCTTCCTGCACAGATCCCACATCCCTCCGTGCTGGAAAGCCATCCCTGCTCCATAGAAGGAGAAGGTGGAGCAGAGGCCAGCGAGGCTGGCAGCTGAATGATGCAATCCCCACCAAAGGCTCTGCTCACAGAGGGCTCTGGTGGGGTTTGGCTCCCGCCCAAGCTCCCGTAACGGCCTCTCCGAGCTGCCTTCCTGCACAGCCACTGGGGTTTTTTGGATAAACTCTCCTTCTGGGAAGTGGCTCTGGGTGTCTGCTGCTGCTCCAAGGCTCTGGCTCCCTGTCCTTGCTGCAGAGTGGGGAGATGCTCCTGGGCAGACAGGGGGGGTCTGAGCCGCCTCCGCCGGCGCTTGGGCCACGCTCCCTTTCCGTGCTCCTCGAGCCAAGAATTTGAATTCCTCCAAACTGCCTTTGATAAATGGCTGCATTTTTGACTCAGGCTTTTGTAGATCAGCAGGCTTTTAGGGTTGGTTTTTTTTTTTTTTTTGTCCTTTTTATTTTATTGCTCCTCATGGAGGTTTTCTGAGAGGTTAACGTGGGCCCAGTTCAAACACAGTGGTAATTGCTTTGAATGTGGCATTAATCAAAGCAGCCATTGGAATAAAAGGGTAGCTGCTGAAATATACTTGGAATAATCAAGATATTAAAAGGAGGGACAACTTTGCAGGAAGGGCTTGTAGTATTGGGTGTAGTCTCCTTGTATGGACACTAAAAATGCAAGAAATCCATTTATTTCAGAAAGTTTCCTAGTGGGGCCTCAGCGTTTGCTGGATATTTCTCTGTAGTTATCATAACAAGTATAAATAAATATATTTATAGAGTTACTATAAGGAAAACAGCTGCTTGAAAAAAAACACTTTTTTTTTTTTGTCTTTTTTTTGTCTTTTCCCAAGTTGAGAATGACAAAATCACTGAGGTTGGAAAAGACATCTAAAAGCAGGTTTAGTTTCCTTTTTTTTTGCTTTTGGTTTTTTTTTTTTTAACTGAACTCAGCACCATTCTTAGGTTTATACCAAATGCACGAGGGGCATTAAAATGTAGTTTTGTGATATTAAATTTTGATTTAGTCGAGTGCCCTGTGAAATGTAAACACAGGGAGATTTTTGTGTGTTGTTTGTACATCAGAATCAGAACCTGAACCACTCGGGTGAGAGAAGGCACCATAAAATAAACTTGGTGAGGCCTGAGGATACCAACGTTTAGGTTTGTACCTGAAACTAATTCAGAAGTCGAGAGGGAAGTGTTGGGATGAAAGGGAACAGTCTCCAAATTAAACACTGCGGAGTCACTGCTGAGATTTTAGGAGAACGTGGAAGGCTCTGTGGTGTTTCTGCAGCTCTAACACCCCCCTTGCTCCTTTCCCCGTTCATTTTCCAGTGGAACTGGAGCACAGGATCGACTTTGAGCTCAGGGAAGGTCTCGTGGAGAGCAGATACTGGTCTGCAGTCACGTCCCACACTGCTTACTGGTCATCTCTGGATATTGCCCTTTTCCTCCTCACCTTCATGTACAAGCAAGACCAAGAAGAGACTGACAAATCCAATTTAGACACTCTGTGAATTTTTTTTTTTTGGCTGGGGACAGGAGAGGAAGCTTTCAAAAGCAGTGGCACAAGGCGGATGTTTGACTGCAGAGCTGCAGGACCTGTGGCATGGAGGTTTCAGGTTTTAAGTGCATGTTTGGGGGGGGTTTTTCCTTTTTCTAAAGAGGAGAGGTTATTTGTATTTCGAAGCACTTTATAGTTCTCAACGTTTTGCAGTGCTGAATTAGACCTGAGAGGATTCCAAATTCCTGTCAACGTGGACTGTACAAAGAGCCAGGACAGCATTGTAGCATCCCGTGAGCAGTTGTGCTTGGGTGACATCCTTGTTAATGACCATAATTGCTGTTTAGTTCATTAAACTATTAAAAAAAAAATCAGTGGATTAAAAAAAAAAAACAACAGAAAAAAAAAACAACAAACCAAACCTAAATTAACAAAAAAAAAAATACATGTTCAGTACAAACCTAAACCTGCCATGTGCTGATGTTTTATGTACCCGTGAATAACAAGCAGTGGTGTCATTTTTCCAGGACTTTATTCAGCTCCACATCCAATTATCCCCACATTGGAAGCCCATTCTGGTTTCTGAGGGCCTATCCTACGTGACACATTTAGAAACTAATGCTGAAGGAAAAAAAAAAAAAAAAGCATGAGGCAAATATTTGAAATACTGTAATTATAATTTATTATTCTCTCTAATCGTTTCATTTTATTCCAGTGTATAAAACATTACTTTTTTACTGATTTCTTTTGACATAATTTAAGAACCACATTTATTTTCTACAGTGTTAAGACTTTTTCTCAGAAATACATATCTTTGTACTACTATTCAAATGAATATATGGACACTGTGGCACACTTTAAGTATTTTTTCATTAAAAATAAATATTTGTGGTTTCACACAAATGACATCAGTCACGTTCTTCTCAGAGGTAAGTGCCCTTTGCTTTTTCAGGTTCCAAGTGTTTTCTCAGGCACATTAGATTGGTTTGCAGAGGATCCAGCTGTCCTTTGTTTACCATAATTCAACCCATACATGTGTGTTGTTTGTATAAAAACATATGGATGTGTATATTTATGTGCAGGGGGAGAGAAGGCACCATAAAATAAACTTGGTGAGGCCTGAGAATACCAACCTTTAGATTAGGTTTGTATCTGAAACTAATTCAGAAGTCGAGAGGGAAGTGTTGGGATGAAAGGGAACAGTCTCCAAATTAAACACTGCGGAGTCACTGCTGAGATTTTAGGAGAACGTGGAAGGCTCTGGAGCACAAGTGTTGGATATTTGCCCTCAGAGCTGCCTCTGCCTGAGGTATTCATGATCTGGATGGCACATGTGGGAGCTGCAGGGCCAAAACTTCAGCTAAAACAGCAAAAAACTCGGGCTGTGGTGCTGGTGAATTGTGTTCTCAGTGTAAACAGATGTGGCAACATCAGCCCAGAACAGTGGCTGGAGCTGTGGCAACCCCAGAGTTCCCTCTCTGGGGGGAGAGGGTGGCTCTTCTCCCAAATTGTATTTATTTGGGCTGCTCCTGTGAAAAAACTGGGATTCTCTGCAGGAGTTAGGGACTTAGGAATAACTCCAAAGGGGGAAAAAACAAAGGAAAAAGGGAGGGGAATGGGAAGGGGGAGCGACACAAAGAGCACTGCAGTGAACCAAGATCCAACATTCAGGTGGTGGAAAGGACCTGCCTGACCTGGTGTGGAGCTGTGAAAAATTCCAGCTGGCCTGGGAGGATCGGAGCTCCCCTGCCTGACCTGTTCACCTTGGTGGATGAGCAATCCCAGGAAAGGAAAATAACCCCCTGAGGGGAGGAAGCCTCTGCTCCAGCAAACAGCCTCGTGTTTACAGGACTGGGCTCTCCAGATAAGTTGTTTAATCAGCTCCTGCTAATGAGGACAACTCAAACACGAAAAGGAGAATCTCCTTTTTATATTTAGAACGTGCAAAACGTTTCCAAATGTGCGTGGTTGGAGTTGCAGGGCTTTGAGCTGGGTCGTGGCTCTGCTGCCTTCTCCTTTTCCCCCACTGGATCCACACTGGGTCCTTTCTGAAGGGCTGTAAACAAAAGGGGTTAATTCCTGCAATTCTTGTGGTCTGTGGAAACGCTGCTGTTGTCCAGGACATGTTTCAGATTTATGGAATAGCTGTTCCCCTGGCCTCAGGACGTGCTGGTACTTGCTGCCTGCTCTCCATATAAGGGAGGAGATCCGACTTTCAGGTCCGTGCCCCTTGGAAAATTGGGGAGAAGGCAGAGCTGAGGAGTAAATCATATTGCTGGGAGGAGAAGGGATAATGACAGCCAGCACCTGATCATCCCTTTGTGTTTTTTTCCTGAGTTAATGGGTGTGTTTATTTGTGATTCTCTCCTAATTAGCAACTCCCTGGACCACCTACTAATCTGCCAAGCTGAATTCCAAATATAAAACACACCTTGAAAGAATCAGTGGAGATTTTATTCTAAACTGTGTGCAGAGATGTTAAGCAGGCTTTCATCTTTTTAATCCTCAGAAAGTACCCCCTGATCGTGCTGCAGAGGTGAAATCCTCTTTGCAGAGCAGGTGTTGAGGGTGGTGGAAGGGTTGCCCCCATTCCTGTTGTGTGGTGCAGCACAGGATTCAAGCAGGGTCACGTTTGCTGCTTCAGACTTTCTGGCCAGATGCTCTGTGGCAGAATATGGAGCTGGAATGTCCTGGCTTCCATTTACTGACTTGTTTTCTGCTGCAAGGACGATGTTGAGCTTTCCAAGCTGTGTTGACTGGTGGTTTTTCTTGAGAAACCAAGATAAGGGCAATGTTCCTCACTGCTCTCAGTCTTCTGCCTGATACCGACCTGTTTTCCAAACTTGGCCTTGAGGTCTTTGTCCAACTTTGTTGCTTACAATGGTTTTGCTGCAAGGTCATTTTTGCAGATAATGAGGAGGAATTTTATTATTTTCCTTAATTCTGTCCCTTTGCTCGTAATTATTCTGTCCTGGTTCTGCTGCAGCTTCCTCTCCATTTGCACTCCCTCCCTCCCTGCTCCTGTGCCAGAGTTTCTGGAGTCAGACACCCTTTGCTTTATTTCACCATGGACAGTCTGGCTGGCCAACTTCAATTATTTTATCTCTTTTCCTAATTAGTATTATCAGGCTGAGCTGAAACATATTTCACATTCCCATATTTATATTTTGCCTGCTTGCCACCTGTTTTTCCTGGTTTCCTGCTGTCCTGGTGCTCTTTTCCCACGTTTGGCTCTGCTGTACCTGAATCGTTGGGAATTGATTTTTTTTTTCTTCAAGCTGAGTTCATGAATCACTGTGTCAACTGTTTGCACTGAGTTCATTAATGTATATTCGTGTGCCCTCTGCCAGGCGAGTTTATTTGGAATTCTTTGTTCCCCGTTTTTCTGTTGTTGGCTCGGAGATGAGATTTCTGCTCCCACAAATCTTTTATTTTTCTGCTGAATTTGGACTGCAGGTGATTGACCTCTACAGGGTCACCTCCCCAGGCTCTGCCAAACATCTTCAGTCACCCTCAGAAAGCTTTTACACACCAGGGCCCAGTTTGATCTGTGTTTAATTACAATTTTCCTCCAAAAAAATCCCCAGCATTTCCCTTGGCTTTCCCCTCCCTCTTCCACAGGTGGTTTTTGTGCTTTTATCTCTCCCCTACTGCCCTCCAGCCTGTTCTGAAGTGATGGGATTTCACTCCTGCTGGAATCAGCATTTGTTTTGTGTTTGAGCATCCTCAAGGCTTTTAGGGGAGATCTTGGAGCCTGTGTGGACCCCAAGATTCCTGCTGAAAGCTCAGCAGCAGCAGATCCCATCTGGATGTGTTCAGCTCCCAGGATGGCTTTGCAGTTTCCTCTCTCGCTGCCTTTGTGGCTCTGGCTGCTGCTGGCAGCTCAACCCCGGCACTGACAAAGCACTTTCTGTCCTTGTCAATGAATTTTGGCACTTCAGGCAGCACTGGAGCTGGGCTGGGCTCTCCCAAGGCTGATTCCTTCCTCCTCGTGTTTCTCCTGCATCCCTGGGGGCCCATTTGACCCCCACTTTGCTATAGAAATCCAATGTTTTGTGTTTCCCTGCGTGCCTTTGCAGAAGCTCCAATACTGGCAGCACAGCTCAGAGTGTGTCAACACTTCTCCTCTTCCCAGAGAAGCCCCAATCCCAGCAGAGGAATACCTGGCTATGAAGTTTCAGGTCACCCTGGGGGTCAGTGGTCTCTGGTGCCACTGGGAAAAAAATTCCAGTATCAGCCTTTTCCCCTCTGTCCCTCTGCAGCTCTCCAGCAAACCCTGGCCATTCCCTCCCCTCCAGGAGTGAGAAGCTCCCTGCAAAAATGAGCTGTCCCAGGAGCCATCTCTGGTGGGTTTGAAATCCTCAGTGATTTATCCAAAAAGAGAGGGGTTTCACTGGATGATTCTGTGAGCATCTGCCACGGATTAGCTCCTCTCTTTGTTTCCTAAATAAAATTCCAGTTCTTGCAGCTGCCCATTCCCTGCGGCCTCACTGACTGTGGGCATGCACAGAGAATCCCAGAATGGTTTGGGAAGGGACCTTAAAGATGATCTGATTCCAGCCCCAGTGGGGCTCAGATGGGAGAGGGGAGCTCAAACTTCTCTGGCACACTCAAGCTCCAAGGACCCCACGTCCAGTTTGTCATTCTTGCTCATTTTATGGCTCTTCCAGTACCTCCAGGAACTCAGGATCTCATCTCAGACTGGTCCCAGAATGCTCTTAAAGGGCATCTCTGTCTCACATTTTCCCTGCTCTGTTCTGGTTTTCTGTTCCTGTTCCTCTGCCTGCAAAGCCCAGACTGGTTGGAAACCAAAGCCAAGGAGGGAAAGGAGAGCAACTCTGCTGACCTTGGATTTGTGGTCTCTTTCACCTGCTGGTGTCCCTCACACTTCCCAAAGCCAAAAATGAGACTGTGCTGCCACCAGAGAGTGGATTGGGTTGGAAAGGACCTTAAAGCTCATTTCATTCCACCCCTGCCATGGGCAGGGACACCTTCCACCATCCCAGGCTGCTCCAAGCCCTGTCCAGCCTGGCCTGGGACACTTCCAGGGATCCAGGGGCAGCCACAGCTTCTCTGGGAAGCTGTGCCAGGGCCTGCCCACCCTCCCAGCTGAGAATTTCTCCCCAGTATCTCAACTAAACATGAGACCTTGCCATGGTTTGGAGCAGGGCTGCCCCAATCCCTGCCCTCTGTGAGTGCAGCTGGGCAGGAACAGCCCCCCCTGCTCCTGGGACAGGGGTTTCCTGTTGGAAATGCAAAATGGCAAAAAAAACCTCTGAAAGATGAGAAGAGACAAAACATGCACAGATGTTTTCTCTTCCCACCTTTCCATCCCACTCCTGCTGTGCTGAGCTGCAAATCCAAATGAGGAACATCCCTACTTTGAGTCTTATGATGCCAATGTCCTGCTCTGATGACTTTCCAGGATGTTTATGACTGCAAGATTTGTCAGAAATTTTCACGTTCATAGTTACTTTCAAGTGACCAGTAGTGAAGTTTAAAAATAACTTGATGTACTTTCAGCATTGCTAGAAGCACTTTCAGTATGGAAATTTTACAGAGTAATTTGCAAAGAGGGACAGACCACTTCCAAAACAGACTCCACTTTCTAGGACAAATGGGAAGAGTTTTAAACTAAAAGAGAGCTTTAGATTGGATATTAGGAAGGAATTCTTGGCTGGGAAGGTGGGGAAGCCCTGGCACAGAGTGCCCAGAGAAGCTGTGGCTGCCCCTGGATCCCTGGAAGTGTCCAAGGCCAGGCTGGACAGGGCTTGGAGCAGTCTGGGATGGTGGAAGGTGTCCCTGTCCATGGCAGGGGTGGCACCGGGTGGTTTTTAAGGTCCCTTCCAACCCAAACCATTCTGCAGTTCTATGATTCTATCTTCCAGTTTCTTCCTTACAGCTGTTTGTTCCAGCAGTCCCACCACAACCTTCCACCCGTGTTTTCCCAAATAATTTCACAGCTTCTGGGCTCTGTGCTTTGGACAAGGTGAGATCCTGTTGGAAAAGCAATCCTGAAGGATCTGGGATGTGGTGCTGGTGTGTAGCCCTGAGTGCTCTGCAGGGAGGGCTCACACTGAGACAGCAGCTGAATATTTTGTGTTTCCAAAGCCTGTTCAGATGGGATGGTTCTGTCTCTTGGCAAACTCCTTGGGAATTCTCCTTTATCCCTTCCAGGCTGCCCCTCCTCGCATGCAACTGAGCGTGGGGGGTTTATTTCTGTATAAAACTGAGGTGTTAAAAGGCAGCAGGAGATAAGGAGGGAGGTGAGGCTGCAGGAAAGGGAAGAGGGCAGAAATGTTCCTCCGCTGTCACGGATCCACCTTGGCCTTGGACACCCCATATGTGCCTGGGGAGGGGAGGAGGGGGAGACAGCCCAGGCAGGAGAGGAGCTGATTAAATCAAGGAGAAGTTTGGCAGCTCTGGGGAACAGCCTGATGTGGATCAGCCAGCACGTGTGCAACACATGTCAGGGCTTGATGTTCCCAGCCTGAGCCGTGGGCAGGGAGCAGGGGGGGAGCCCCAGACCTCCCTCCCGTGAGGGCTCAGCTCTGCCCACAGCACCCTCTTACTCCTGGAATCCTGGAATGGTTTGGCTTGGAAGGGACCTTAAAGCTCATCCAGTGCCACCCCTGCCATGGCAGGGACACCTCCCACTGTCCCAGGCTGTTCCAAGCCCTGTCCAGCCTGGTCTTGGACACTTCCAGGGATCCAGGGACAGCCACAGCTTCTCTGTGCCAGGGCCTGCCCACCCTCACAGGGAAGAATCTCTTCTCAAAATCTCATCTAAACTCTCTTTTTGTTCAAAACCATCAACCTTTGTCCCACCAATTACTCTTGTATTATTCTACTCACCCAAAGCATGGCTCTCTCAAGGCTTGTCCTGGTGGGATTTAACTCCTCCAGTGACCACACTCTGCAAGTTCTGCAGGGCAGCTCATGGCCTGTGTGCTCAGATGGGATCTCCCAGAGCCCACAGCTCAATCTGTGTCCAGGGAGCTGCTGGGCTCTGCTCCCAGGAACAGGGACAGGACAAGAGGAAACAGCCTCAGGTTGTACCAGGGGAGGTTTAGATTGGATATTGGGAAAATTTCTCCCTGGAATGGGTTGTCCAGCCCTGTTGCCCAGGGCAGAGGTGGGGTCCCCATCTCTGGAGGGATTTCAAAGCCCTGTGGATGTGGCACTTGGGGACACAGGGCAGTGCTGGCCTTGTCAGTGCTGGGGGGAATAGTTGCTCTTGACTTCAGTGGGGTTTTCCAGCCTAAACAATTCCCTGATTCTGTGCCTGTCCCAGCCCTGCTGCACCATCTCTAGCCCATTTTCAGCCTCTCAGGAGCAGCTGATTCCTGTCCCAGGCACTGATGGATGGCTGAAGCCAGGAGGGGTTGATCTGGCAGCTCCCACCCAGCATCTCCAGGCTGCTTTCTAGGGATTATTCACTTCCCTTCCCAAGTCCTGGGGCTCTCTGAGAATTACAGCTTTGACATCTGCAGCCACAGAGCCTTGGGAGAAAAAAAAAAAAAAAAAAATAAATTGAGGTTTCACTTCTTCTTCCTGCAGTGAATTTGAATTCCAAGTGGCCTCAGGCTGTGCCTGGGAAATCTGCAGCCCCTGTCAGCCCCGAGCCCTGCAATGCGTCCCCAAAGAAAAGCAGAGTCAGATGGATTTTGCAGCAAAGGTTTTGCCAGTTTCTAGCTCTCCTTCATAATCCTGATGGCATTCTTGGCCTGCTTGGGCCCAGGATTTATGGGGACATGTTCCCAGCCTCCTGGGGGAAGCAGCAGCTCTGGCTGCAAGCTGTTCCTGGGTAAGGATCAGGCTGCTCCGGGTTTATCCTGTGCTCTCAGGAGAAGCTGAGTGTGGAATCTGAGCAGGGATGGATTTATTTTGTGCATCAGTCACATCTGCAGTGCTCACTTGTTACTCCACAGCCAAAGCTGTGTTTCAATCAGGCCTTTTAAAGCCTAAAACCTGCTGCAAAATTTCCCCCTCTCCAAACAATTTAGTTAATTAACCAGCCAACTCAGCTCGGGCTGGCTCTCCCTGCAAATACCCTGTCCTGAACGAGATTTTTTCCTTAGATTTGGATGAAATGCAATGATTGAGTCATGATTTTTTTTCCCTGGCTCGGTTGCCAGAGCAGAGAATGTTGTTCACAATACTGGCTGTTGCCATATGCTTTTTTCATCAAGTTAAAGGGTGCAACTTTCTTTTTTGCTCCCCCCTCCGCTGACTCACTCCCCAAATATGTTTCTGGTTAGGATGCCTTGTGACTTCTTCCTGACATACGGTTTTCTAGTTTGCAGGCAGCTTTGGGAATCGCCTCTGTGAGTTCTGAAAGGTCCCAGCTCCCGGGAGAAGAGTCCTGGAGAGAAGGAGCAGCAAGATGCTCACCTGGGGTTGGGGTGCTTGAGCCTTTGGGAGCTCTCCTGCTCCAGGAATGGTTTTCCAGAAGCCTGGGAGTCCCACTCCGGTGCCTTTTTTGTGAGGATTGTTGTGCCTGGGAAATGCCTGAGGGGTTTTTGAAGAGATCTCTCTTCTGGATGCTGTGCAGAGCCAGGAGTTGGGCTGGATGACCCTTGTGAGCCCCTTCCAGCTCAGGATATCCTGGGATTCTGTGATTAGGTGAACTTGGCCTTTCATCTGTTTGCTTTCAGGAAGGACAGGAGATGCTGCCTGCAAAGGATCTTGGAGGGACAGACGGACAGACTTGTCCCTCCTGGAATTCCCTTAAGGCCTTGCCTTCAGCCACCTCGTGCTGACCCCCAGACCTGCCCCACTGATGCCAAATTCCCTTGGAAAAGGTGAGTGAGAAACCATCCCAGTGCTCCCAACATCCCAGTGGGCAGCTCCCAGCACGTGGCCAAGGGAAAGAAACATCTCCCACCAAAAAAAAGCAGGTTACAAATAATTCCAGTGGCACTTCCTGAACCTGACCCTGCACCTGTGAGCACGGGCTGCAAACCAGTGTTGAGGATGTGCATCCCAAAGTCCTCACAGCCCAGGAGATGCCAGAGGCTGGGAAGAAAACCCTGCCTCCCTTCCAGCTGCAGGAACTGAGATGCTGAGAGTTAAGTGACTGGCCTGAAGCCAGAGAGCCTGGAAAGGAGCCCAAATCTTCCCTGTCTTAGCTGGGATATGACCCTGCAGCGTTCCTTGCCCTGCTGGAAACGTCACCCATGATCTCTGGAGCAGCTATCCTGCAAAGAACATCTCCTGCCTTTTTTTTTTCCCCTTGAAATTGCTTTTCCTCGCAGGACAACCTCCATCTGTTTGATCCTGTGGGATGCAGGAGGGCAGGAACGCGCCAGCCTCGCTCTTGTAGCACTTCTCATTTCCTACAGCTTTGCCTGGAAAGTTGACTCCGGGCTTCTCCACACTGGGAATGTTCCAGAGAAAGTTGTTCCAGCTGAGTGACTCTCCAGGAGCACATCCCTGGCTGGTGGGTTGGTGGCAGGAGACACATAAGGACACAGCAGGGTGGCCCTGCCCGATCCTGGCACCTCTCCCAGGGAAAAGAAATTGGGATTCTCATTCTCCCTGCACCTCCTCAAAACATGGAAGCTGCTCTTCCCTGTGCCAGCTGGGATGTCACCTGTCACGACCACAAACAGGTTGGGTATGGAAGGTGGCAGCTGTGGTGTCACCTGCCAAAGCCACCTGAGATGCCAGTGCTGCTCCCAGGATTTGGGTTCTCCTGAGGAGAGGCTCGTTCTGAAGGTCCCACCTCTCCACTGGGATCTCTTCCAGGAAGGACAGGTCATTTATAACCAGCCCTCCACATGGAGACCTCTCCTTGGAGATCCAGAAGTGAATCCTGCAAGATGCTGCCCAATTTCCATGTGATTTGATGGAACTTTGGAGGGTTTTTTTCTTTATTCTTTCCAGTGCTGCTATCACTCTTTTTTCTTGTCCTGGCTCTGTCACCACCCAGTGTCATCGCTTGGGAGATGGAGGAGGAGGAGGCAGAGGTGTTTCCTTGGAAGGAGCAAATGTTGGAACAACCCATCCTTGTTCAGCTGGCAGCATCCCCAGTGTCCCAAACACACTGGAGAGCTGGAAGCAAAGCCTGGCCTCTCCACAGCCCTGCAAGGAAGCACAGGGGACCAGAGGCTTGGAAAAAATATTCTGACAGCACAACCTCATGGATTTTCCCTTTGAGAAAAAAAAAAATCCAGCTGTGTCAGGATTTTGGTTGTTGGATGGGGATGGGATTTCCCTAAAGCAGCCAGTGCTTGGTGCAGAGAGCTTTGGGAGCCAAGCAAGGTGATAAATCCCTGACTGTTCATCACTTGACATCCCAAGGGGCCTGGGCTGGGATCCCAAATCTGCCCAGTGCCCCCCGTCCATCCCTGAGAATCTGGCACTGAACTTCCCACTTGTTTCTTCAGTTCCTGGTCCCCAGGAAATTGCAGATTCCAGCTGAAAGCACGACATCCATCATGGGGAATAACCACCCTCCATTCTGATGGGACAAGGGGTGATGGTTTAACGCTGCCAGAAGGAAGGGTTGGATGGGATATTGGGAAGGAATTGTTCCCTGTGAGAGCAGAGAGTCCTGGCACAGGGTGCTCAGGGGAGCTGTGGCTGCCCCATCCCTGGAAGTGTTCCAGGCCATGGTGGTCGTGGCTTGGAGCAACCTGGGATAGTGGAAGGTGTCACCCATGGCAGGAACAAGATGGGCTTTGAGCTCCATTCCAACCCAACCATTCCAGGATCCTACAATTCCATGATCTCTGCCACAGTGACCTCTTCTCACCTGAACCAATTCCCCCCCTCTGTGCCATTCCCCTTCCCAAGAGCTTCCTGCTGGCCTGTTAAGCCACTTCAGAGCACTGACCTGACGTTCTCCATGTCTCCAGGATGTTTCCTATCCTGCTGCCACGGGCCTTGGCTTCTCCTCCCACCCTCCCACGGCCGCGTCTCGCAGCGCGTTCCTCCCCGTCGGAATCTCTGCCTCGCTATCTAAGGAGCTCAAGGATATTTCCAGCCCAGCCCTGCCAGAAAATACTGGCACCCACCTCCATCTCCCGTCCCCCTGCACACACATCCAGCTCCTCGAGCGCTCTGATTCTCTGCCATGTTTAAACAGCCATCACTGACAGGCAGCTCTCCATCCAGCAGGTTGTTTTCTTTCCTGGCTGGAGGGATTTTTCCCCCCTTTTCCAAGCCCCAGCTGGTTCCTGCAGTTTCCTCTCTTAGTGACTGGGTTGGAATCTTCCTGCTGAGTGTCCGTGCTGAGATTTACCTGCAAGAGGGACTCCAGCAAGGCTGTGCCTGGCATTAACTTCAATTCTCTTTGCAGAGAATCGCAGAATCACAGAAAGGTTTAGAAGGGACCTTAAAGATCACCCGGTTCCAACCCTGCTGCCATGGGCAGGGCTGCCACATGAAGCTGGAATGAAGCTGTTGCAGCTTCAGCATCCTCCAGTTCAAGCAATGAGCTGCCAAAAAGTTTTTCTGGCCAGAGAAGCTGGGAGAGCCCTGCTGGCACAGAGTGGGCACAGTGACCACCCGGGACTCCTGTTTCTGGTTTTTAAAACTTTCTGATGGTGGGGTCACTTCTTCACTCCTAAACATCTAAACAGCTCCCCCAAAGAGCCAGTCTGAGTCTTTCTCCAGGTGACTGGCCCATTGCTTTCTGCCCACCCCTCGTGGAAAGGCAGAACAGGACATTTCCTCCCTCTTCCATCTCTCCCTCCCTAGATAAACCCTCTCTTTTATCTACCTGAAGATGTTATCATCATTCTTTCTTTCTCTAGGGTAAACAGCCTGAATTCTTTCAACCTTTCCTCATTGTTCACTCTCCTGTCCCACCAGGATCTGCTGAGGAACTGGGGCTGGGGGTCCAAAACTGGGCTCTCCACGAGCCCACCCGATCCCTGTTTCTCAGGGAATGTGGGGCTGCACCAGGAGCACCACGGGACCCTTGGCTGCAGATACCCTGCGTCCTCCAGGAGCTCCCAAATCCCCTCCATTTCATGGGATTGGGGAGATTCCCAACCTCATTGCCCATTCCCAGCCAGCTGAGAGCCCACCTCCCTCTCCTGGAGGAGCTGCTGATCGCTTCAGAGTGCTCTGCTCGGAGACAAAGTTCATCCCTCCCCAGCTGATTCAATAACATCGACCTCATTAAACCACTCTGCCCTGCTCTGGCTCTGTTTTTCCAGCTCTAACTGCATTACCAGCCCGCTCACATCCGATCTTTCCGGGGAAGGCTGAGGCTGGAAAAGCACAAAGCCACGCAGCTGTCTGGGCATCATCCGTCTCCCCTTTCCCCCAGCACAAAACTGTGCTGCAGCTTCTGGGGGCATCTCAGGTGTCTGAGGGGAAAATAAGGTATCAAGCCCTTCCACAGATGGATTTGTTTTCGGATTATGTCCCCCAAATCCCTTTTTTCAGCTCAGAACACCTCTCTGAGAGCTCCACGGTGGAGAGATGTGGATGTGACCAGGAAATCTGAGCCCGGTGTCCTTCCCTCTGTTTCCCTGCAGCTTCCCAGAGTTAATTTCCCTTCAAAAGGAAGCAATTTGGGGTTATTTTTTAAGCAATGCTGCACACAGGGGCTGTTGTGCTTTTCCACAAAGTGAACCACTCCAGCCATCCTGGGCAGTGTGATCCCTGCTCCAGCTGGGATCTGCATCCTCGGGGGTTGTAAGCCACTGCCGTGTGTCCAGCCTGGATTTCTCCATCTGGAAAATGGGGAGAAAATTGCTGTGATCCCCTTGGCTGCATTCCTTGCAGGATATGATCAGGGAATTTGGGTGACCTGTGCTCACACACACTCTTAACACAGCAGGAAGAGGCAGGATATAGAATTCCCAAAATCTCAGAATTGTTTGGGCTGAAAGGGACATTGGAGACCACCTCATTCCAAATCCCCTGCTATGGTCAGATATCATTGGTTTTGGTTAAAAACAAGACAGCAGATATTTTAGGGAGCTGGAGAGCCCCATGGACACCCTAGGGAAGAGGCTGTAGGGGACAATGCTGAGTTGCTCCCCCTGGACCTGGGACTTGGGGTCTGGGGCAAATTCAGGTGCCTCACACAGGGTGAAAGTGTCCTTCTCCCTCAGGGCCATGCCTCAAACACCCAACAGTGCCCTGTGGTGTTGGTGCTCAGGAACCTGGAATCAGCCAGCTCTCACAGAGCTCTGATGTGGGAATCAATAAAACCTCTCCTTTGGTGCTTTTTGGTCTCTGGCAGTGCATGAGCAAAGGAGCCAAAGCCCAGCAGCTCCGTCCTTGGTGCCCTCCTCCTCCTTTTCCTCTCCTCCTTCTCCTCCTCTCCTCTTCCTTGTTCTCTCCTCCTCCTCCTTTTCCTCTCCTTCTCCTCCTCTCCTCCTCCTTCTCCTCCTCCTCTCCTCTTCCTTCTCCCCCTCTCCTCTCCTTTTTCTCTCCTTCTCCTCTCTTCCTCCTTTTCCTCTTCTCCTCCTTCCTCCTCTCCTCTCCTCTCCTCTTTCTCTCCTCTCCTCCTCCAGCCTCAGCTCCCTGCAGCAGGGCTGGGATTTATCCACAGGGTGTGATTTATAGGACAGGTTTGATTTATGGGGCTGCTGCTAAACTCAGGGGGGCTTTGCAGCCTCAGAGAGCTCCCTGTACCTGCATGCCTTGCTCCAAATCCCTTATTCCCAAACTTTTGGATGTTTCTGGGATCAGGCAATGGGAACAAGAGGAGGTGTTTCAGTTTCCAGCCTCTCCTTTCTTCTGACTGGGCTTGAGGGCAGTGGACCCCATCCTTAGGGAGCTCGAGGCCACATGGATCCTTCTCAGGGTGCCACATGAAAGAGAGGGGTGGGATTTTGGGGGAAAATTGGTCCACAAGTGTGTCCCAACTGCTCTCCACATCTGGGTGTTCCCATTCCCCTCCCTGCTGTCATACTCCTGGTCATGGGGATGAAGAATAAACCAGCCTCAGGGCATTTTTGGGGTCTGTGGGGTGAGGACAGGACCCCAGCACCAAGTGGGTTGGTGGTGGAGCCAGCATGGAGCATCCAGAGGGGATGAGTGGCCCAGGCTGGGGTTTCTGAGGGTTCCACAGTAGGAAAATCCATCCCCATCCTCATGTCCCTTGAGCACTGCTGCCCAGCCCCATCCCTAGGGCTGGATTTCCATCTCCATTCCACAATTTGGGGATTTTTACCAAGCTCCAGAACAACTCCAGAGCGCTTCCATAGAGTGAGAGTGGCCCAGCGTGTCTCAGGGATGCCCCAGGCCTCAGTTCCCTAAAAAACCCTGCCAGGCCAGCTTCACCTCCCCCTCAGGAGGGAAAACTGATGGGCTGGGAGCCAATTTCCCGAGCCGTTGGGGAGGGAAGAGCTGGGGCTGGGGAGATAAAGGGATGTGAGGGTGCCAGGGCTGGGCTGATGCTGCAGCACTCACTGGTGCTGCCTGTGGGGCTGTCCCTTTGGGGGTCACTCAGGCTGCTGGGGACAGTTTTCCTCCCCTCCTTCACAATCTGGGAGACTTGCAGGGTGCCAGCACAGGGTGAGTTCTCACAGCTCCACTTCCCATCAAGTGGCTTCCCCCAAACGGGCCTGAAGAGCAGCTGTGAATAGTTGATGATGGAATTTAGGGATTTTTTTTTTTTTCCCTCCAGTTAATTATTCCCAAATAGATGTTTCCCACTATCTGGCCAGAGAAATGTCAGATCCATCAGATGAATTATTTGGGATTTTTGGTGTTTCTTCTTGCTGACTAACAGTGGATAAAAGATTCAGGGTGTTACTTCTAACACCCCAGAGTGACCAGCCCCAGGGATGGTGATTGAGTGTTGCCTGACATTTGGATTTTCTTTGAGCCCCAGCTCCATGGGAGAAATCCAGCCCTGCAGCCTGGACTTGGTGTTTGTAAAGGCAGAAGAATAGGAGGCCTTCTGGAGGTGGAGAAAAGCCAGAACGGGAGTGGCAAAGGCTCAAAAAATCTGATGGACAATAGAAAGTGGTTTAATATGTTGCATATTGCGGGAGAAGAGGGGGTGTGGGAGATGTTTGAGCCTTTGGGCTGGATGGAGGCGATGGTTCCAACATCCCTGAGGGTTCTGGAGATGTCTGAACGAGGGATGTGGGCAGCAGCACCTGAGAGGGGCAAATTCCTGCATCCCTGTGCAGCATTTACCACGGGAAGTCACAAGGGGAGGATGATGAGGGGTCCCAAAACCATCAGCCAGGCACAGGTGGTGCAGAGGAAGGTCAGCAGTGGGAGGGATTCCTGGGCATGGCCCTTGGGAGACACTCAGGCACCAGGCAGGGAGGTCCAGGGATATCTTGCAGCCCTGGGGATGAATCAGCTTTTAGGAGAATTTACCTGGGATTTATCCAAATTCTCCATCACATGGATTCAAGTGTTCAGCTAACAACTCCCTTTGGCTCAAAGTGATGTTTTAGGATGCTCTAGAACCTGCCAGCCCTTCCAGAAGGGCACAAAATTCAAGGACACTCCTGACACTGGGGACAACTGACCCGAAAATTATTTGGGGCACGCTGCTTCCTGTGTGGGCCAAAGTAAGAGTCACAGTCAGTGGAGGTCACTCCTGGCAGCTGGAAACAGCAGAAGGACACAGAATAAAGGCTAAAAGATAAATGACAGCACAGGAATTAATGTCAGCAGGAAAGCAATGCCCAGCCAGAGAAACACCAGAGTGCTGTGCTAGGAAGAGCTGATTGCAGAGGAGAAAACCTCCCAGCCTGAGGCTTGGAGAGCTTAATTGACCCAAAAACCTGGAAAGAAGGTGAAGAGGGGACAGAGAAGAGCCCTGCAGGGAGGTTTGTCCTGCAGCACAAGCCTGGCAGGCTCCAGTGCACCGTGGCTGATTTCAGGAACTGGAGGCAGGAAAATGAGAGGGGAATTTGTAGCTGTAGGGCCTGGAAACCTCAGCTTGAATTGCCAAGGAGGAGGAACCTCAATCCAGCTTTGTGCCTCTTATCTCAGCTATCTCTTGCAGCCTGGGATTTATTCCAGATGCTGCCAGGAGAAGTGGTGGATGCCCTGGAAGTGTTCCAGGCCAGGCTGGATGGGGCTTGGAGTGACCTGGGCTATGGAAGGTGTCCCTGCCCATGGCAAGGAGGGGTAGAGATTATTTTGAAGGTCCCTTCCAACCCAAACTATTCCAGGATTCTGTTCTATGATTTTGTAACATTTGGGCATGAAGGACCAGGCTGGATGGTTGTGACAGTGTTGAATCTTCATCCCATATGGCCTTGGCCACCAGAAAATGGACATGGACAAGGACATGGAGGGACAGGATGAGGGGGAATGGGTTCCCACTGCCAGAGGGCAGGGTTAGATGGGATATTGGGAAGGAATTCCTGGCTGTGAGGGTGGTGAGGCCCTGGCACAGGGTGTCCAGAGAAGCTGTGGCTGCCCCTGGATCCCTGGAAGTGTCCAAGGCCAGGCTGGACAGGGCTTGGAGTGCCCAAATCACAGTCACAACCAAAGAAAGACCAAACCTCCCCATCTCCTGTGCCTCTTCAAGATCCTCTTCACAAATATCCTTCATCCCTTCATTACAGGAATACTGGATTAACTCCACGCACAGGTGGGGACACATTTGTAGGACACATTTGTAGGACACAACAGTGTCACTGCTCTGCCTTCACATCCAAACAGAAGAGCAACGTCATGTGGATGTTTCTGAAATGACAAAATCAGGGAAGGATGAATGTGGCCAGGAATAAACAAGGAAGCAGAGTTACCCAGCGTGTTTCCTTTGCCAGGAGTGTGACCTTGTCCCTGCTGGGAAATGGTCATTTGTGAAAAGGGAGCCTTGGATGTGTCCAAAAGACGCTTGGAGGCGGAAGGGGATGAAGAGGTGGGGGTTTGGAATGAGATGGTCTTTAAGGTCTCTTCCAACCCCAACTATTCTGTGATTACATGATTTTGTGAAGTAAAGAGCTTGCAAACCCCACGTGAAGAGTGGTGCCAGTGGCAGTGGTTTGGAAGGGAGAATATGGGCTGGGAAGAGTTAGAGACACAAAAAGTGGAGGGAATAACAAGGATCTGCATTTCCCCTTTTTGGTTGGGATTTTTTCCCTGAAACTTCATCCTTTTAAAGAAAGAAGCTGCAGACAGGGAATATCAAGACTCATGTGAAGCAGAGAGGTGACAAGAGCCTGCTCACCACCAGGTCAGAGCACGCTGTGCTCGGAGCATTTGAGGAAACAGAGCCTTTGTTTACACAGAGATTTGGGGAATTTCTCTGTGTATGTGGAGGCCGGGCACTCAGTCCTGTTGCTTTCCCAGCTCCAGCCACCCAGCCAAGGCAGAGTTCCATGGCTGGTCACCCTGGGAAGAGCCAGTCTGACCGGCTTGCCCGGAGCAGCCAGGCAGGAACACANATCATCCCGATCCCCATGGAAGCGGCCACGCGTTTCGGAGCCTTATTTGGCCATTGCTGCTCGTAGGGAGCGAGGACTTGTTGCAAACAGTGGGAAGAGCCCTGGGGATGCTTGGCTGCCTCTGACGCAAGAGCTGCGCCCGGTGCATTTTCTGACCTTGCTTTGCCTCTCGGCCCAGGGAGCCTCTCCCCCCGCATTGGGGAGCAGCCCCCGGGGTGGAGAGGGCAGGGAGAGGGGGTTCCTCAGGGAAAGGGGAACTCTGCGAGCGGGTTTGGGTGCAGAAGGAGCCGGCTGCCTTTCCTCAGCGTGCAGCCAGCTGCACTAAAAGGTTACCCAGCTCGGCGGGGCCCGTATCCAATTGCATCAGCTGGGAACCTCGTCCAACACGCCGGGCCGAGAGTAACCCTTTCTATTTATTGCCCTATTGTTTGAGGCTGGAGGAACACGGAGATACCATCTGGGAAAGCTTTGTTGTTACAGACCGGCTCTGGCCTGCGCTCCAGAGTCACCCTCTAAACCACGCTCCGGCTTCCACATTTAGGGGGGATGGAATGGGGGTTCCTCTGATCAGGGATTGAGGCCCCAGGAGGGTTTGAGGGGAGGGGTCACCTGCTGCAGCGTCACCCAATTTTCCTCCGGCAGCGTCAGCCACGTTAGCAAAAACCCTCGGATAAAACCCGGCTAAGTCTGCCCAGAGTGACCTCAGGGAAGGTTTTATTAGTATTAAAGGTATATTAGGTATTAAAGCAGAGGAACAGCCTTTATAAATATCTCCATTATAACAGCAAAGTGAAAAGTGGGGAAATGTTACCATCCTGTTAAGAGGTTTTGTTGCCTGTGTGGTGCCAAAGCACCCTGGTCCGGTGGAAGTTGTCCCTGCCCATGGCAGGGGTCTGGTACCAGATGGTTTTTAAGATCCCTTCCAATCCAAACCATGCCATGATTCCACAGTCCTAAAGCTCCCACCGCCATTCACTGGGAATGTGGGAATGGTGTTCATGGAAATGGCTGGCAGAGCCACCCCCAAGGCTGCCAGAGCAGGCACAGCTTTGCCGGGATGTGACTTCCCATCACCTGGCACGGGACAGGACACATCCAACAGCGCCGGACCTCCAACCACAGCCCCTTCCGCGTGCTGGATTTTCAGGAAGCGCGGTTGCTTGGCGGGATGTGTGTATCACTGGGTGGAGGAGCTACAGGAAACGGATAATATTTTTTTTTCCTCCATTTGTGCCGGTTCAGACCCTTTTATTTAAAGACAGTTCCCATTTCCCACATTCACACAGATTATGAGGATGGAGGGAGGCAGCCCATCTCCCAGCCTCAACGGGGGCACGGGATACTATGCCAAGGTAGGGTTTTGCCAAACGGGAAGGATTTTTCTTATGAATTCGGGACCAGCGTTAAAAAACACCCCAAAGGGTGCAGAGTGGGCACAGCTGCCCTGGAACCCACGGCGCGTTTGGGACGCCAAGGTTCCACCAGCCCCAGTGGATGCTCTCCGGGCTGGCTCCCGGATTTCCCACTCCGGATGTCCTGGGACCAGCGGCCATGAGCCGAGCGGGGCAGGGCTGAGCAAAGCCGGGCATAGCCCGGGATGAGCTAAACTGNGCCTCAACGGGGGCACGGGATACTATGCCAAGGTAGGGTTTTGCCAAACGGGAAGGATTTTTCTTATGAATTCGGGACCAGCGTTAAAAAACACCCCAAAGGGTGCAGAGTGGGCACAGCTGCCCTGGAACCCACGGCGCGTTTGGGACGCCAAGGTTCCACCAGCCCCAGTGGATGCTCTCCGGGCTGGCTCCCGGATTTCCCACTCCGGATGTCCTGGGACCAGCGGCCATGAGCCGAGCGGGGCAGGGCTGAGCAAAGCCGGGCATAGCCCGGGATGAGATAAACTGGGATGAGCCGAGCCGGGATGAGGTGGGCCGGGATGGGCAGACCCCAGCCTGGACAAACGGAACCGGGATGAGCCAGGCAGAGCTGATCCGGGATGAGCCGAGCTGGGCTAAACCGAGCTGGGCCAAGCCGAGCAGTGCTGAGCTGGGCACAGCCCAGCCGAGCCGGGCCGAACCAAAGCGGGCCGATCCCAAGCCGGGCCGGACCGATCCCGGCCGGGCCGCCCCCCGGCGATTCCCGGATGTTGGAGCTGCCCCCACTTGCTCCGTCCTTCGCTTCCATAAAAGGCCAAGGGGCCCGGCAGCCACAGGCGCGTTTTTCCTTTAATTATTATCCCCCTCCTCCTCCTCCTCCCTCCCTTCCCTCCCTCTCTCCCTCCGCCTCCCGCTCTGCCCGCCCGCGCTGCTCCTCCCGCGGCGGCCCCTCAGGAGCGGCGGCGGCCCCGATCCCGCCCCACCGCGCCCCCAGCCCTGCCCCGGGGCGCGGAGCGGGCACAGCCGAGCCCATCCCGCCGCTGCTGACCTCGCTCCCGCTCCGTGCCGGGGGCGGCCGGCGGCGCAGGAGGCCGGGGCCATGGCGCTGGACGGGATCCGCATGCCGGACGGCTGCTACGCCGACGGGACGTGGGAGCTGAGCGTCCATGTCACCGACCTGGGCCGCGACGTCACCCTGCGGGTCACCGGCGAGATCCACATCGGCGGCGTCATGCTGCGCCTCGTCGAGAAGCTCGGTGAGTGCCCCGGGACCCTCCGGCCAGCCCGGCATCCTCCCAGTGCTCAGCACCCTGCTCCAGTGCTGTGCCCAGCTCCACCACCGTGCTCCAGTACTGGGATCCAGCTCCCAGCACCCTGCTCCAGTGCAGTGCTCCA
>VZTB01008683.1:14716-25755 GCA_013397245.1 Thryothorus ludovicianus | reverse complement strand
ACTTCACCAGCCCGGGGCTCTGCCCCATCCCCTTCCCACCCAGGATTTTACACGGAGTTCGCAAACAGCTCCGTTTTCGGGTCGGGGGCGGGAGGGGTTTTTGTGGGTGCTCAAAACTTCATCCTCAAGTCCCGTGGGGCGATCAGTGGGGTGATGTGGGCGAGGGGACCCCGGGGACACGGTGCTGTGCTTTGGGTGGCTTTGGCTGCACACCTGGACAAAGAGCCCGTTTGTCCGGGACGCGTGGGAACGCCGGGGACGTGGCCAGAGCTCGCAAGCAGGGAGCCCGGCCCCGCCGAACCTTCTCCCCCTTATCCCTTTTTTTTTTNNNAAAGATTTTTTTTTTTTTTTTTTTTTTTTTATCAGCTCTTTATGGCTCGGCTGTTTGTTCAGCGGTGCAGCCCGGGCTGATGGCTGTAATTGCTCAAATAAAATATTAATTTGCGAGGTCCCGCGCGTGCCTGCGGCTGTGGGAGTAGCGGAGCTGTCAGCTGCAGGTCCCGCTCCGCTGCGGAGCCCGCGGGTGGCTTTAAAAAGCCCATCTCTTCCCCCGTGCTTAGGTTATGATTTATTAATTATCTGGAGTGGCAGGAAGGAAGAGATGGGTATAAATACGCCGGGGTTTCGAAAGGAAGCGAGAGCTCGCTTCAAAGGGTCTCATGCTGGCGGCAGCCTGAACTCCCCAAAAACTTCATTTTATTCTGTTTGGTTTTGGATTTTTTTTTTTTACTTTAACGCTGGAGGTGCAGAAAGTTTTGCCGAAGTTGAGTGCTCTGTGGCTGGGGGAAAAGCAAACCAGCTTTCTAGAGGTGATAAAAAATCCACCCGTGAGTGGAGGAGCGATGTGCTGGGTGTTGGGAGATGCCGGAGCTGATCCAGGGCTGGAGTGAGTGTGTGGAAATCCAGGCGTGTGCACGGCGAGGACCTAAATTAGCTCCTGACGTCATCCATCCCCCCCGAAATGTTTGCCCGGATCCTCTCCACTTGTTAAATTAGGGATTGTATGAGAGGGAAGGAATGCGGCGCGGGGAGAGGGGATGGAGCTCCCCGGGGGGCTCAGCCTCCCTTCCCGGGATGCTCAGATCCGTGGATGTCTCCGGCTGTTGCCTTCCCCGTCTTTCCCCTTGGCTTTCGTGGCCCAGCCAGGCTAGACGTATTTAGCTCCTTTTAATCTTCCTGCGTGTCAGCTCTTCCAGCCCTCTCATTATTTTTATGGCTCTTCTTTGAGCTCCTGCCAGAGGAGCGGGGTCGGGTTTGGCAGAGCGGGGTGGGACGGGGCTCGTTCCTCATCCTCCCGTGCTCCTCAATGCCTCCCTTCATCCAGCCTGTGCTCTGCCTCGTCTCCACAGAAATCCATTTTGCAATTTTTCCACGTCGGAACCCTTTCCCTGCATTTTTAACCTTTTCCTCCCCGCCGTTCCTCTGTTTAATTCCTTACTTCAGCAGCTTTCAGTGTTGAAAAAAAAAAATTGCTCCTCTCCTGCCAAGCGGATTTTCTGCTGTGAGTTTTAAGGAAATTTCCTGAAAATGAAGTTTCCTTGCAGTTCTGTGTTTCCCTGTGGGATCCCCCATGGGCTGAGGGGAGGAAGGAGGGTGGGCCCAGTGCCTTGGGCTGGGATTTGCCTGCTCCATCCTTGGGGACAAATCCTGCAGGCTTTGGAATGGAGATTTCTGTGACCTGCCTAGAGTTCCACTGAAGTTTAGGACATCAGTGGGAATGTGCAAATCAGCCAAACTCATTGTAGGGTGCTGGTAGGAGCTCTTCACCATCAGTGAACGGGATGGGGGAAATGCCTTCCCTCCTCCCAGCAGCAAAGAGAGCTTGGAAAAGTGAAAAATCTTTATTTCCATCAGCATTTATTGATACTTGCAGGAGAAAGAGTGCAGTGAGTATCCTGTTGGGGTGAAGCAGGAGTCCAGCAAAGCCTCTCCTCCTTAATTCAGGGCTGCAGGTATCCATAAATCCCATGAACTCGGGCCCTGCCTGCACGGAGCGGCTGCAGTCGGACTCTTTGGGAACAGGCAATTAAAATCCATGCCTGATGCAGGCAGGGGCTGGAGGAAGCCCAAGCAGCAGAGAGGGATTCTGGTAACTCAAGTGAATTGCAATGACCTGTTGGCTCCCCTGTTATTCATCACCCGCTGGATTAAGCCACTCCGTTAATTGAGCCGTGCCAAGTTCTTGGCAAAGTCATCCCTGAAAAATAAGCAAAAAAAACAACAAAACTGCTGAGGTTTTAAGAGCAGCAGCATTTCGTTGCTCTCTGAGGGCTGGGGTCTGTAGTGGAAACTCCTGGTGCTCTCTCAAGGTTTTTTAGGAATTTTGCCACTATTGACTTACAAACAAAAAAAAAAAACAAAATAAAGCGAGGCTTAAAATCACTGGGAGCAGAGGAAGGAAGGAAGTGAAGGCAGGTTATTGTTGTTGTCAACTTGAGGCTGTTTTAAACACGTGGAATTAAAAAAATCCTGCTTTTTCTGCAACGTGCTTGGGAGGAGCTCTGTGGGGTTTATGGAATTCTGTGGGATGTGTGGGGGATTCTCTGTCTGGTCGTGGGAATAAAGGAATAGCTGACAGAAACAGGGCAGGGGGGACAAATGGTGTCTGGCAGAGGCACAGCCTAAGACAGATGACCTAAATGTGCACTGAGCAGATTCAGAAAGTCCGTGGATAGAAGTTTTGTGATGGAAATGTGGATTTTTCTCTGGGATTCTTTTTCAGGCTGGATATGGGTGGCAGGCAGCTCCAGCTCCTGGGGCTTGCTGGGTGCGCTGAGCACCTTTTTGGGTTTGCACCTGAGGAAAATTGATAAGTGAGTGTAAAAAGCCCAGCAGGATTTGGAATTATAGCTGTCCTTCTGGACCAAAAGGGGTTAAGGATGGGTAGTGTGGTGGCATCCCTATTTTAGTGACCTGGGATGGGCAGGAGAGCTGATGTGGATAAATGTCAGAGCAAACCTTCAGCCCTCAGACAGACTGACAGTGGCAGGCAGTGATGACATCTCCTGAAGCCTTTTTTTGTGAATTGAAGCTGGGACAAGGGTTTGTGCCACTGGTTTAACCTCCTTTGTTCCCTGTGGCAGCTCCTCCACTCTTTTGTGTCACTGGGAGAGGGTGGGATGTCACCTGAGGGCTGGCACAGAAGTTGTCCCATGCAGTTTTGGTTGTAGCACTTTGAGCTGTTTTTTAAAGTGATTTCAGCTTGCAAATGTGTCTGGGATTCACCCCAGGGGCTCTTTTCATCATCAAATAGACTTTGCTGTGTTATCTTCCAAGGATTTCAGCTCCATTCCTTGCAAGATCAATTCCAAATATCAGCCTTGTTCTGCCTGTGAAGTCTCCTCTCCTTAATGGACCCCTGAAAGGTTTATGAATAAAACACCAACAAAGTGCAGCATCATTGATTTGCCCAGGTTTGTGTTTGAGGTTTTGCAGTGCTTATAAACACTCCAGGCCCTCGTGAGACTCGTGGGGAAATTCTTTGCCTTGCAACTGGAATGAACTCTTAGAAACGGCTTAAGGCTATGGGAGAGAAATGCAGAGTCCTTGTCCCAGCCCATTCCTGTTGTAAGCACGAGGCAGAGGAGGCTGCAGGGTTTGTCTTGTTCCTTGTGCTTTGGGCTTTGCTGGAATGAGGCATCCAGGTCTGGAGACTCCAGCACAGAAAGGACGTGGAGCTGCTGGAGCAAATCCAGAGGAGGTCATGGAAATGCTCCAAGGGCTGGAGCCCTTCTGCTCTGGAGAGCTGGGGCTGCTCACCTGGAGAAGGGAAGGCTCCAGGGAGAGCTCAGAGCCCCTTCCAGGGCCTAAAGGGGCTCCAGGAGAGCTGGAGAGTGATTGGGGACAATGGATGGAGGGACAGGACACAGGGAATGGCTTCCACTGCCAGAGGGCAGGGATGGGAAGGAATTCTTCTTGGTCAGGGGCTGGGATGGAATTCCTAGAGAAGCTGTGGCTGCCCCTGGATCTCTGGAAGTGTTCCAGGCCAGGTTGGATGGGGCTTGGAGCCACCTGGGATAGTGGAAGGTGTCCCTGCCCATGGGTCCCTTCTAACCCAAACCCTTCTGGGGTTCTCTGACTGTAGCCACCCAATCTAATCTAATAAAAACCTAATTCCCAGAATTAGGTGTCTGAGCATCACTGCTTGGTGCCAGGCACGACTCTGGGCATTTCTCCAATCTGTGCCCAAAATGTCATCTGGGCACCTTCACCTGGGACATCCACAGGTTCTCCTCTGTCCATCAGGTGCCACCTGAGATGAGAAGGATTTTTTCCTTCCAGATCAGCACTGGTCACTCCTCAGTGTTGCTTTCCAAGTGCATGATGGCCCTGAGGGGACTCCAGGTGCCATTCAGTCCCTGGGGAGCTGTTTGTGTTCCCTCTGGATGCTGAGAGCTTGTCCCAGATAATGTCACACATGGGGGTGATTGCTGTGATTTGAGCAGGCACTGGCCCCACTCCAGATTTCCCTGGAAAATTTCTTCCCAAGCTTTTACCCAGCAAAACCTGCCCAGCTGGCAGGAGGTGGGGTGCTGAGCACAGAGGGGGATCTGGCACCTGCTGAGCACCAAAGTCCTCCTGCTCCAGATCCGGGCGGGATTTTGGATTTTGGATTTTGCTGTTCTGAGTTGGAATTGGTGCCCAGCTGGATGCTTCCCCTTCAGCAGCATCCTCAAGGAGACCAGCAGAGCTGTTCCCATTCCCTGAATCTCCATATTGCCACTTGATTAACCCCTTCCCTCACGGCCTGTGCTGGTCCTCACCCCCAAACAGCCCATTTTTGGTGACATTTCAGTGACAACGTGCCAGTGCTGTGAGCACACACCCCAGCCTTGCACATTGATCCGTGAGGGGCTGGCTCGTTCCTTTCCATCCAGCTCTGGACTCCAGGAAGCTCCTACGTGGGCTCAGATTGATCCTGGCTCAAATAAAGTCCTCTTTGTGAGCCTGAGTGGAATATTCAGCTGAGCTGCCAATGACCAGAGGAATTCAGGGTGGGGGGAGCTAAAAGCCACATAGAGGCAGCTCCGAGCTGCAATTAATATTTGTACTGAGAGCAGCAACCATTCTTTAGGGGCCAAAACAATTCAGATTTTTTTTTTTTTATTATTTTATTTATTTTTAATTCTGTCGTTGTGAGCCATCTGATTTGGCTGGAAGGTGCCCAGCAGAGCCTGCAGGTCCCAGTGGGAGGGGAAGGAGCTGGGGTGGGAGGCGGTGTCGGTGTTCCTGCAGATCCCAGAGCCTGGGTTTGTCACACCACAGACAGGAAATTGTTGGGTTTGCTGCTCCCACCCAGCCCAAATCAGTAGTTTCCTCTTCCAGCTCCCTCAGGTTTCGATTTGACATAAGGCACGTGGGGGAGCTGGTGTGGGGAGCTGACAAAATCATAGAAATCATCACGTTCACAAACTTCTCCTTTATTTAAATCCTTTTTTTTTTCCCTTTTCCATTTTCCTCTCCATCAGGGCTTGTGTTGCATCCTGGCATCTGCTAAAGTCTGTCTAAACCATACAAAAATTCAAAGAAATTGTGCTCAGAATAGAATCCCTGGAAATGTTCAAAGCCGTGCTGGACTTGGAGCACCCTGGTCCACTGGAGGGTGACTTTTGGGGTGAATTAAAAGTTTTTTAAGGTCCCTTCCAGCCCCTCTGTGATTCCATGATTCGGCAAACCAGGCACCCGGATTTTAACCCTTGGTCTTTGATGTGATAAAATGAAGGATTGTGGAGAACTGCCTGAAATTGTGGATGTGGGGAATGTTTACTGAGTTGGGAAAGATGGGGGATTATTTGCACTGCAAACTTCAGTTGTTTCAACATGACCAGGGACACTGACACCGCCAGCTCCTGGTTTGGGTGTTGGGGGAGTTTTTTTAGTGGTGGTTTTTCTGTCAGATGAGGGGAAGGAAGGAAGGAGGGAGATTTACAGCCCTTGTGGAGCTCGCAGAATTCAGCCCAGCATCCAGCCCTTGTGGGGGAAAAGCCTCGTGGTGTAAAAACATCTTGGGGAAGCTGCATTTCTTCATTCTCATTCTGCAATGTGAATTAACTGATTGCTTAGAAAGGGGCAGGGAAACAGAGCTGAGCAGAGCTCAGCTGGTGGGATTCAGTTCTGAATGTTCCAGTGGCTTTCAGGGGTTTATGGTGTGTCATTTGGGAAAGTGCTGAGACACTCAAATTCCTGTTGGATGGAATTTTAGCAGAGTTGCAGTAATTTGGTTTTCTTGCCCAGGTTTCCTTTTGACACATTGCTCTCATCCAGGCTGAAGCTTCTACCAGGTAGAACTGTTGGGACAGACCATGAGAAGTGCCCAGAAAACCAGAGGAAAGCTTTTTTTATTTATTTATTTTTTATTCCTGGGGAGCTGATCTTGGTTTTTCTTTCATTCACCCATTTTCCAGCGAGGTTGCAACACCTCTGGGTGCAGCTCCCACCCTGTGGCCATTCAGATGTGACCCTCAGCTGGGAGCTGTGTGCATGCCATGGCCCTGTGCCAGCATAGATCCCACTCTCCCAGACCAGGTGGGATTTTGGAGATCCCCACTTTCTGATAAAAAGTGGCTGAATTTGGCCAAGAGGGTGAGAACAGCTCTGAGAGGGGATGCACATTAAAAAACAGCCACACTAGCAGCTGCAGAAACCTTCCCCTTTCCAATCTCAGCTGATTTTTAGCTTGCAGAACATCCTGACAGCACCCAGAAAAAATCCACCAATGGATTTTAAATCTCTTCCAAGCCCATTACACCTGCTTGGCTGCTGGTGATTTTCTTTCTTTTCCCCTGCTCCCTGCAGGCACGTGTACTTTGGGAAGGGTTAATTGCTGAAACTCCAATTCAATTAGAAAGTCTGGGCTTTTATGAAATTGCCTGGAAGAGGCTCTGTCCCTGTCAGCTTCCCTTCCTGGCTGATTCTCCACAGAGCTTTGTCCAGCTCCAGAGATCCTGCAGCAGGAATTGTCCCCATCCCTCACAGCCTGCCCCAGGGATTTTGTGCCAGGACTTGGGCCTGGGATGGGTGAGGCTGGTCCAGGCTCAAGGCTGGAGGTGTTAAAGTCCTTTAAAAGTGTTTTGTGTTCTTTAATGAGCTTGAGGCAACAGGCAGAACCAAAAAGAAATCATGGAATGGTTTGGGTTGGGAGGGAGCATCTCATTCACTTTCCACCATCCCAGGCTGCTCCAAGCCCCTTCCAGCCTGGCCTGGGACACTTCCAGGGATCCAGGGACAGCCACAGCTGCTCTGGGCACCCTGTGCCAGGGCTGTGTTCTTCTGACCATAATTCCACATGGATCTGTGATCAACACTTACAATTCTGGAGAAACATCACTTTCCAGGGATCTAAGCATTAACCAGGGATTATCCATCATTGGGGAATCACCTGGTGAGAGGCTGGGAGTTCAAGGTTGGGAATTCAGGTTTTCCATCCTCCTCCTTTCCCTGCCTGGTGCATCATCCCTCCCAGTGCACGTCCTCTGGCTCCCTTACTGGGTGTGATGTCTTTTTGGCAGGGCCAGCTCCTCTGGCTTGCACATTGCTCAGGGCTGAGTCAGGCCTGCAGGCTGCTGTCACCCTGGGACACTTGTCCTTTTTGGAGAGGGCTGGGAGGGTGAGGGAGGCTGGGCTGCTCCTCAGGACAGCTCCCTGGGGAAATGCTTTTCCTTCCTTCCTTCCATCCTCTGCTGCTGCATTTCTGCCCGATGCTTCCTATTTTGTGCTGGATGAATTATGGAAACCACATTCCTTAATTGAGTTTTCTGCCATTTCTCATGATTCCATGGAGGCAGGAGCAGCAAGGGCTGCTTGAAGAACGGGGGGGACAGTTGGCAAAATGACGTAGTGAAGATCTTGTTTCAAAAATATTAAAAGAATACTAATCCACCCTTGCTTTCCTTTGTTCCGTGCCATGGAAAAATGAGTAACCCACATTTCTCTGGGTTGCTGGTGCAGGGATTTATAGGAATTCTGCACAGCAATGGCAAAGACCTTCCTGAGCCCATCATTGCTGGTGTTGTTGGGGAGCTGAGGTGATCTCAGCCTTCGGCTCCTCTGGAGAGTTTCCCGATATTCCAGCTGGGCTCAGCTTCACTGGAAAACTTCCCTCCCTACTCAGGGGTTTAGACAGGATTGGATATGACTGTGCAAGCATTCAAATGGGACATAAAGCTACCAAATATCTGAAAAGCTAAAAATTGCAGGGAAAATTCTGCTGGAAAACGTGATGCCACATCCATGGAAGTGTTCAAGACCAGGCTGGATGGGCTTGGAGCAACCTGGAATGGTGAGAGGTGTCCCTGGCCATGGCAGGGGGGTGGAACAAGATCCAATCCAAGTTAATAAACTTTCAAGTAAGCTAATTGAGCAATCCTATTAACACTGGAAAGAGCTTCCTTCCTCGAGTTTACTTTAGAAATACAGTGGCTTTCAGGCTTGTTAGGATTCTCTCTTCTCCCTGTATCCCTTGGGCCGAGCATCTCAATCCCTGCACTGCCAGGAGCAGCATTTTGGGATAGTTGGGGTTGATGTATCAACTCTTCAGTGCTCCAATTACCACCCTTGCCTCATCAAGACACGGACTTTCCATTGCAAAGCTCACTGAGAATCCCAATAAAAGGCAAGAAAAGAATCCCACGTGGTTTTCCAGCAGCGTTCCCTCCTTAGCAGCAGACGCTCCGTAATTTCCAAGAGCAAGGACACATGGAACATCCACATGCATCCCAACGTGCTCAGTCTCCTCCACTGGGCTTTTTTTTTTTTTTTACCTCCTCCTTTTTTCCTTGTTCTTGAATCACTCTGTGCCACTGCACGGGGGCTTTGACGTCAGGGCTTTGCCGTGAGCGTGTGCCCTGGCCGGGATCAGAGGGAGGTCTCCTCAACTGGGTCGTGCTCATGGAATCACAGAGTTGGGAACAAGGCTCCTTTTGTCCCTTTTGTTTGTTTGGTGGTTGGTTTTTAGTTTATGAAGTCAAACTGTTTTTCTTGCAAGAAATGTTCTTCTCAGGCTGAAATTCCAGCGCAGGTCCACCCTTTTCTGGGCACCTTCGTGGATGGTGCAAAAATTTCAGGATGTTCTCTTGGGCTTTTGTTGTCCTGAAAATAAAGTAGGATGAAATTTTTGCAGGGGCAGAATAGTGATAGGACAAGGGGAAATGGTTCTGAAGAGAGGAGGTTTTTAGTCCCAGCTCATTCCTGTTGTAAACACAAGGCAGGAGGAGGTTGCAGGTTCCTTGTGCTTTGGACTTTGCTGCATCCAGGTCTGGGATCCTCATACATGGATGTGGAGCTGCTGGAGCAAATTCAGGGGAGGTCATGGAGATGTTCCAAGGGCTGGAGCCCCTCTGGAGCCAGGCTGGGAGAGCTGGGGGTGCTCACCTGGAGAAGAGAAAACTCCAAGGACAGCTCAGAGCCCCTTCCATTGACTAAAGGGGCTCCAGGAGAGCTGGAGAGGGACTGGGGACAAGGAATGGAGGGACAGGACACAGGGAATGGCTTCCACTGCCAGAGATATTGGGATATTGGGAAGGAATTCCTGGATGTGAGGGTGGGGAGGCCCTGGCAGAGGGTGCCCAGAGAAGCATTTCTCTAAGGCATCTCCATAAGTTTCTTTCTTGTTGAATATATTACTTAGAAATAGCTACTGGCCTGTATCTAAAATTCTGTGACCCATTTGTCCAGGGTTTAGCTTTGTACATAAACAAAACTGACTTTTCAAAATAGGCCTCAGAACCCTCTGGGTCAGTTCCCACTGCCCTGTACAGTCGGTGGCATCTGGATGGTCTGTGAGCTTCCAGGTGGCATGGACAGAGCTGCTGGGATTCAGGAAATCTGGTGGCTGACACATTTCAAGAGTCTTGTGGGATTCCAGCTCTAACCTCTGGAAGCCAGCAGCCATTGTGCAGCTACTACTGCTCACTACTACTACTGTGTTTGGATTTTCCTGGCATTTCCTGATTTCTAAACCTTATTCTAAGGCTGGATCTGCAGCCTCTCAGGCATTTCTCATATTTTCATCTCAGAAACAGCTGCTGAGAATAGTTTACATGGGATATTAGGAAGAAATCCTTCCCTGTGAGGGTGGGGAGGCCCTGGCACAGAGCAGCTGTGGCTGCCCCTGGATCCCTGGAAATGTCCAAGGCCAGCTTGGACAGGGATTGGAGAACCCTGGGACAGTGGGAGATGTCCCTGCCCTTGTGGGACTGGATGATTTTTAAGGTCCCTTCCCACCCAAACCATTCCAGGATTCCATGGAAACGATGGTGAGAGTTGCCCATGGTGGCAGACCCAGGGGAATTCCAGGTACCATTCCGTGTAATCCATGGATAAAACCCCTTGCACAGGTGGTGGCTGCACAGTGGCTGCCCTAAGGCTCTTTCCCATTGCATTTGTAAAATACATGTGGGAGATTTGATTAAAACCCCTCTCAAGTCCCATTAGCTCCAGGAGCATCAGCTTGTCCTGGCTGCAGCTTTATTGCATCAATCTGATGATAATTTTATGGGCTGTTTATCTCCCTGTTTTCAAAGTATAATTTTTCAAGTGTTGTGGCCAGAGGCTGGAGAGGTTTTTGTTCCGTTTTGAACTTTGCTCTGCAATTAAATCCCTCTTGGGGGATGGAGGGGACTCTACTCCAGTGCACTCCAGAAGACTCATATTTTCCTAAAATTATAGATTTTGCCCCAGGACAGCGACTGTGTCACCCAGCAAACACATCAGCATTTCTGCTGGACTCGTGATAAATGAAAATAGCTCTGTTTTTAATTTTTTTTAACTCCATAATTATCCTGGAAGGAGTGGCTTTAGCATGTTTAAAGGAATCTGGGTTTCCAGAGGACAGTGGGAGCAGTGAGGAGGCTGGAGGGAGGGAGCAGTGGATTCAGATACACAGATATATGAGTGTTACACTTTAGATATATATATATTTATATAAAATAAATACATAACCAATATGAATAAATAGATATATTCTGAGAAAAATCTTCAGCTTCTTTGGAACCTTCAGTAACTCTCTTGGCTATTGGGGCATCCAGGGTCAGAAGTTGGGT
>VZTB01008680.1:35610-50911 GCA_013397245.1 Thryothorus ludovicianus | reverse complement strand
GTTTTTTTGCAGTGTATTGGTTGGTTTTGGTGTTGTATTGTTGATTTTAGTGTTTTTTGGTGTTTGTTTCTGTGGTTTTTTTGGGTGGGATTTTCGTGTTTTTGTTTGGGGTTTTTTTTGTGGGGTTTTGGTCTATTTATTTATTTATTTATTTTGGTTGGGGTTTTTTTGTGAGGTTTTGGTATTTTTTTCAGGTTTTTTTCCCCTTTTATATTGGAAAATAAAATCAGTTTTATCCGGAGCTACAAACAGCAAAGGAAAACCTGGGAAAAGGGAATTGCAAATAAAGGTGAAGGAATCTGGGGAGGGAATTCGATGGAATTTGCTGCACCCAAAAACTGGTGTGGGAAAATCCAAGAGGAACATTACCAAATCCTCCTGTCCTGGGAGTTTGGGCAGCACCAGCGGGTCTGGGAATTGCTGAGCCCTGATGGGATGAACTGGGAGGAACTGGGAGGAACTGGGAGGAACTGGTGTCCCCAAAGAGGTGACAGAGGTAGGAATGACAAGGATCCAGGGATTTTGGGAAGCACCAATGGATCTGGGAATTGCTGAGCTCTGGGAATTCACTGGAAGCCTTGAACTGGGATGAACTGGGATGAACTGGGATGAACTGGTGTCCCTGAAGAGCTGACAGAGGTAGGAATGACAGGGATCCAACCCTGATGTCCAGGGATTTTGGGCAGCACCAGCGGATCTGGGAATTGCTGAGCCCTGACAGAACCTTGAACTGGGATGGACTGGGATGAACTGGGAGGAACTGGGTAAAACTGGGAGGAACTGGTGTCCCTGAAGAGCTGACAGAGGTAGGAATGTCAGGGATCCAGCCCTGATGTCCAGGGATTTTGGGCAGCACCAGCAGATCTGAGAATTGCTGAGCCCTGACAGAACCTTGAACTGGGATGAACTGGGATGAACTGGAGCACCGAGGGGTCTCCGATTGCTTCCTCCCGGAGCAAATTCCAGCTTCCAGCGCCTTCCCAAGGCTCCTGCCTGGCTGCAGGATCCCTTCCCAGCCTGTTCCCATCCTCCAGCCCCGCGTCCTCCCCGGCTCGCGGCATTCCCACTCGGTCAGACGGACAAAATCCAGCGCCTAAAAATAACTCCGAGGGCGCCCGCCCCGCCTCTGCTCGGGATTCAGCCAGGCAGAGGAGAGAACAACCTCCAGCACGCTGGGATTCACCCGAGCCGACGGAAAAACTGAGGCAAAAAATCCCGGTGGGAATGTGGGAGAAGCCGGGGCGATGGGGGTGAGATTGGGAATGGAGATGGGAGCATCCCGAAAATCTGGATGGATGGAGAAATCCAGGAACCCGCAATTTTCAGGGGGAAAGGATCCTGGAAGAGAGGCAGCGAGGGGGAAAAATGGGTGGGATGGGCAAAAATTCCTAATCCACAAAATTTCAGGGATCAAAGCGGGCTCATTCCATTGGAATTGGGCCCAAGGGAAGAAACGCTTCCCTCGGGATGAAATCCAGGGAATCGCAGGTGAACCATGACAAGGAAATTGGGATTAAAGAGGAGAATGACACGGAGGAGAATCTTCGGGCAAGGAGCTGAACCGGGAATGTTTTGTGGATTTTGGGGCAGCACCTAGAGGGGAAGGAGCTCCCTGAGGCTTCCCTTGGCTCCAGAGCTGCCAAATCCCACATTTCCTTGATCCCAGCCCGAGTTCTGGACTCCCCCAGGATGAACTTTTAGATGGAGAGAACGAGGTGATGACAAAGAAATGGATTCAGTTATCCGAGTGCTCAGGAAGGGAAGGGGAAGGAAGATTTTCTGGAAAGCTTGGAGATGGAAAAATTCCATGAGCAGCGATGGGATGGGATTTTTCCAGGGGGAAACAAGGGGGTCTTCAAAATATGAAATCCCAAAGGAGCCTGAGAGGTGGGATGGGGGTTGGAGCTGGGTTTGGAAAGGAGGGAGGATTTTAAACTCCAAATCCCCAGGAGATCCCACAGGAGGATGGGGGCACTGCCTGTAGGGAAAATTCCCATCTTTCCCAAAAAAATGGGATAAATTCACCCTTCCAAAAAAAAAGGAGGATAAATCAATCCTTCCCAAAAAAGCAACACCTGACGACCAAATTCTCCTGCAAAGGTGGATTTGGATTAAACGAGAGACTGTCAGGAAGGTCTGGAGCCCGTGGCTGTCCCAGGGGATTTTGGGATTTTGGGATTTGGTTTAAGGTGAGGCCAACCTCAAGGGAAAACGGGAAAGCAGCTGCGGGATCCGACGGGTCCTGATTGGAATTGCAGCTGCAGCTGCAGAGCCTTTTTAAAAAGATAATTAAAGATAATTTCGTGGCAGAAAATTTGCTAGCTGAGAGTCATCCCTGTCGTGCCAGGAGCAGCGCCCGGCTCCACCGAGATTTTGTCCTGGATTGCGAAAGAAATTTTTGGGTGTGAAAAATCCCCTCTGGCTCCAGCCAGGTGCCATCCTATTCCCAGAATCCCAGGACTGCTGAGGCTGGAGAATCCCTTGGGATCATCGAGGCTGAGCTGAAATCTCCACCCTGAGCTCTCAGAGCGACCTCCAGGGCTGGGCACCCCAAACCTCCCTGGGTACTTCCAACCCTTCCCATGGGGAAATTCCTGCTGCTGTCCACCCTGAGCCTGCCCTGGCCCGGCCTGAGGCCGTTCCCTCTCCTCCTGTCCCTGTGCCCTGGGATGGGATCCCAAAAAATCCCCCCCGGCTGCTTCCTCCTGTCAGGGACTTGTGCAGAGACAGAAATTCCCCCGGAGCCTCCTTTGCTCCAGCCTGAGCCCCTTCCCAGCTCCCTCAGGATCCTCCATTCCCTTCCCAGCTCCCTCAGGATCCTCCATTCCCTTCCCAGCTCCCTCAGGATCCTCCATTCCCTTCCCAGCTCCCTCAGGATCTTCCAGATTCTTCCCAGCTCCATTCCTTACCCTGGACACTCTTCCCAGTGTCTGGGCAAGTTGAGGAACCCATTTATTTATTTATTTATTTGTTTAAAATTTAGCAGCCCTCCCTCTACTCCGCTGTTTTTGTCATTTCCAGGTGCCCTTTGCTCCTGGGAGGAATTCTGTCGGCTTAATGAGCTGCCAGTTAATCAGGAGCAAAATCAGAACTCAGCCTCCTGCAGGGGAATATTCCTTATTTATCTGCCCCCAGCCTGAAGAAACCTTTAGAACAACGATTTGCAAGGCACTAAAAAAAAACCAAAAACTAAAAAAAAAGAACCCCAAACCCCCCCAAAACTGCTCGGTTCCTTTTTATCCAAAGCATTCCCGATGCCCCAGGATTGCCAGCAGGGACCAGGCACTTGTGTCAGCAGCATCCAGCCAGGAGAGAAATGGATGTGGAGCGTTTTTTGGGTTTTTTTTTATGGATATGGAGCGTTTATTCCTGCAGGGAAGGCGACAGCTCCGTGCATCCCACAGGGCTCGGGTCAGCACCAGCCTCACTCCCGGGGATAAAGGTGGCTCCATCCCTTATTCTCCATGAAAATATCAGTAGGAACCTCTCAATTATGGAAAATATATGCAGAGGTTTCCCAGCAGGAATAAGCCGAGGATATTGTGCTTTTTTTTCCCCTGTTTTGCTTTTTTTTTTAATGATTCCCGGCTCCTTGCTGGCCCCTCCATCACCCCACGGATCCCAAAGTGGGGGAAAAGCAGGGGAGGAAGGAAAAGAGGCGGGTCCAGGTTGGGAATGGTTTTCCAGAGGGATGAAATGGTTGTTCAGAGGGATCAAATCGTTATCCAGAGGGATAACTCCTGCGGTAGGGTGGGAGCTGACGGAGATTTAAGGGAAAAGATCCGGAAAAAAAATCAGGGATTTAACACAACACTGGAGCTGTGCTGGGATCTGGATCTGGGTCCGAAATCAGCCCTATTCCAGATTCCAGGATATTCCAGATTCCAGGATATTCCAGATTCCAGGATATTCCAGGGGCTGTGCCATGGGTTCACTCAGTCCCGGAGCAGTTTGGGGACAGAGCCAGGGTTGGATGCTCCAGCACCGCCCGGATGTGGCACTTGGGGACATGGTGGCCTTGGCAGTGCCAGGGAATGTTGGGACTCAGTGGCAGCAGAGGTTTTTCCAATGTTAATTCCATGGAACACCAGCAGCCACCACCTGTCCCTGCTGGGGATTTCCCCGGTGATATTCCAGATTTTCTGACAATTTCGGATGTACATGGGGGGGTGTGGGGAGCTCTGCTCCCCAATTCCCACAGCTCCCTCTGGCTGGGATTCCCATTTTCCTTTTGCCATTCCTGGCAGAGCCAGGAAATTGCCAGAGTTTCCCCATCCCATGGCTGGAGCCGAGCAAAACCGTTTTTATTCCTTGGGAATAAATCCCCTCTCCCTATGACACAGACAGGGAGGCTGCTCCAGTGTTTCCTGCTCCATGGAATTCCAGCAGGGTGGAATCTACAGGAGCTGTGCACAGATCCCTACGGATACAGAGGGATTTCAGCTGTTTGGATTTGGGAGTTTTACAAACGTGTGAAGCTCCTGGGAGCGCCTGGAGCCGGGTGGGAAACGGGGGAATCCACAACGAGAGAGATGAGGAAACCACAGGGATACAAAGCCTGGAAAATTCCACACCAAGTGCCAGAGGGAAGGTCCCAGGAGTACGGAAATCCCTGGGCATCCTCTTGTGCCGACGCCGCATTCCCATTCCCAATCCTGCATCCCGTCAGTGACATCGCATCGTCCCAGAGTCCCAGCAGGCACCGAGGGGCCGCAGGCAGAGGCTGCGATGGCACGGACGGGATCTGCTCCCGTTCCTGCATCCCGAGGGATCCCCATCCAATGGGATCCCCATCCCAAGGAATCCTCATCCAATGGGATCCTCATGCAATGGGAACTCCATCTNATCCTGCATCCCGTCAGTGACATCGCATCGTCCCAGAGTCCCAGCAGGCACCGAGGGGCCGCAGGCAGAGGCTGCGACGGCACGGACGGGATCTGCTCCCGTTCCTGCATCCCGAGGGATCCACATCCAATGGGATCCCCATCCAATAGGATCCCCATCCCAAGGGATCCACAGCCAATGGGATCCCCATCTAAAGGGATCGCCATCCAATGGGATCCCCATTCTAAGAGATCCTCATCCAAAGGGATCTCCCTTCCAAGGGATCCACATCCAAAGGGATCCCCATCCAAAGGGATCCTCATCCAATGGGATCCCCATCCAAAAGGATCTCCATCCAATGGGATCCCCATTCCAATGGATCCCCATTCCCTCATCCAATGGGATCCCCATCCAAAAGGACAAAGGGATCTCCCTTCCAAGGGATCCACATCCAAAGGGATGTCCATCCCAAGGGATCCCCATTCTGAGTGATCCCCATTCTGAGCGATCCCCATTCCGAGCGATCTCCTTCCCAAAGGATCCCCATCCAGAGGGGTACGCATCCAAAGGGGTCCCCATACTGAGGGATCCCCATCCAGAGGGGTACACATCCAAAGGGATCCCCATCCAAAGGAATCCCCATCCAAAGGGATCCCCATCCAAAGGGATCCCCATCCCTTCCTGGGATTCTCCTCCTCCGTGCAGCACTGAGCAACCCCTGGCTTGAGAAATGCCGCGAGCGGAGGGCGGTGGGATGAGGGAATTCCATGCAGCCATGGCTGAAGCACCACGGGGATGGCGGGGCCATGCCGGGGACACTCTGGGGACACTCAGGGGACACTCGGGGACACGCGGCCGCCGCCTGTCTCACCTGAGCTGGTGGTAAAGGTAATGTACGAGTGCTCGCTGGGGTGGGACCATTTGGGGAACACCCACAGCTTGTACATCATCCCCGGCGTCAGATCCGCCAGCTGCACCGAGGACGGGCCCTGAGCCTTAACGGGGATTGATTTCTCTGTCTTGTTACCTGGGGAACAGAAACCGCACATCAAACCCCGCCCGGACACCCCGCGGGGACACCGGGGACACCGCGGAGCGGGCGCGGGGCCGGCCCTGTGGGCTGGCCGGGAACGGAGCGGCTCCGGGGCAGGGAGCTGCTGGTTTGGGGCCGGTACTGAATCGAGGAGCTGCTGGTTTGGGATCATTGTGCCAGGGACAAGGATCTGCTGGTTTGGGGCCAGTACTGAACCAACGAGCTGCTGGTTTGGGGTCATTAATCCAGGGACAGGGAGCTGCTGGTTTGGGGCCAGTACTGAATCGAGGAGCTGCTGGTTTGGGGTCTTAATCCAGGGACAGGGAGCTGCTGGTTTGGGGTCAGTACTGAGCCAACGAGCTGCTGGTTTGGGGCTAGTACTAAATCAAGGAGCTGCTGGTTTGGGGTCTTACTCCAGGGACAAGGAGCTCCTGGTTTGGGGTCACTACTCCAGGGACAAGTTGCTGCTGGTTTAGGATCTTTTCCTGAGCCAAGGAGCTGCTGGTTTGGGGTTGGTACTGAATCGAGGAGCTGCTGGTTTGGGGCCAGTATTGAATCGAGGAGCTGCTGGTTTGGGGCCTTAATCCAGGGACAGGGAGCTGCTGGTTTGGGGTCATTATTCCAGGGACAAGGAGCTCCTGGTCTGGGGTCACTACTCCAGGGACAAGGATCTGCTGGTTTAGGATCTTCTCCTGAGCCAAGGAGCTGCTGCTTTGGTATCTTCTCCTGAGCCAAGGTGCTGTTGCTTTGGGATCTTTTCCTGAGCCAAGGAGTTGTTGCTTTAGGATTTTTTCCTGAGCCAAGGAGCTGCTGGTTTGGGGTCAGTACCAGCCCAAGAAGCTTTTGGATCCAAACCCAAGATTTTGGATCAACACTCTGGGGACAAGGAGCTTCTTGTTTGGGATCGTGATAGTGCAGGTGAGGCACTGTGATATCCCTGGGGACTGAGTGGGAATAATGCGGATATAGGGACAAGGAGCTGCTGGTTTGGGATCTTTTCCTGAGCCAAGGAACTGCTGGTTTGGGGTGACTGTCCCAGGGACAAGGATCTGCTGGTCTGGGATTGGTACCAGCCCAAGGAGCTGCTGGTTTGGGGTGATTTCCTGAGTCAAGAGGTGCTGGTTTGGGGTCACTGCCCTGGGGACAAGGACCTGCTGGTTTGGGATCTTTTCCTGAGCCAAGGATCTGCTGGTCAGGGACCACTTCCCAAGCCAAGGAGTTGCTGGTTTGGGGTCACTGCCCTGGGGACAGGGAGGTGCTGGGGTCAATACCCACTGAGGATTGTGGCTTTGAGGTTTCGTTCCTTCAAATGCCACCAAAAAGGGGTGGACAACCACGGCTGTCCACGAAGGGCTGAAATCTCCAAGATTTCCTCCTCCAGGCAGATCCCAGAGAGGAAATCCCAGGGGATTGGTGCTGCTGCACGGACTCAGCACCTGGGCTTGTTCCTTGTGTTTCCCAGTGACTGGGAAAAAATAGGGATGGGTTGGGAGCTGGGATGTTTGGGGTTTAGGGCCTGGGAAGCTCAGGCATACCCTGAAATATGGGAATTTCAGAGACCTGGCATGGGGTTTGCACAGGGAATCTTTTCAAGGACAATTCAAGGTCATCTCTTACGGGAAGCTGGAATGGCCGGGAGAGGTTTCCTGCCGGGAATTACAATTTCAGGGATTCCAGACCGGCACAGCAGCGGATACGTGGGCTGGGGAATGAGCTCAGGGACGAGCAGCAGCCGGCACTGCCTCCCCAGGAACCCAAACCCAGCCAAGAGCGCAAAAACCTCTCCCGGAACGGGCACGGAACCCCCGGATCCCGGCTCCGCTTCCAGCGCGGGATGGAGCCGCACAACGCCGAGAGACACCGAGCGGGAGGTTTGGGATCTTAGAGGATTCTGCCAACTCCAGGTTCAGGGATCTCATCCTCCAACCCCCACCAATTTCACTTCCCTCTCTGTCTCCCCCACCGCCCACACCTCGCCATTCCCAAAAATCGGCCGGCGCACGGAGAGGGGACCCCGTCCAGAGCCGCCCCCAACCACCACCGGCACCAGCGATGGTTTCCCACCCCCTCCCCGTTTTTCCACGGAACCGTGGAATGAAATCCAAGGGAAAAGGGCGGGAGCTGGCAGGATCTCTAAGGGCAGCGCCACCCCGTAGAGCGCCCACGCGATCTGATGCTTACTGGTGATATACTTAACCACAAAGTCAGTTCCTGCCGAGAAATTGTGGCTCCAGGTGATGTTTGCCCAGTTACTGTTCGCCATGGCTCTGATGTCCCAAATGGACGATCCATTGGCGGCTGGGGGACAGGTTAGAACACGAGTTAGTAGCGCTTAGCGGGGTTAGGCGCGGCTCAGGGCTCAAAGCCGAGCGGAAAATATCCGGAAAAAAACCCGGCAGAAGCCCTGCAAAAGCTGATAACCTTGCAAAATCTAAAAAAAAAAATATATGGAAGCACGATGACCTTGTGGGACCTCATAGAAAAGCGTAAGAGTGGTGGAAACCTCATAAAAACCTGAAGAAATCTTACAGACATTTCAGAAAAATGTCAGAAAATCCTTGAGAAAACCTCACAAATCCTTACAAAGGACCTTGCAAAAACCTTATAAAACTCCATAAAAACACGTGAGGATCATTAAAACCTCATAAAGATCTTTGAAAACATTACAAGCAACCTTTCAAAAACTTCACAAAACTTGTACAAAATCCTGAAAAAACCCTTACAGAAACCTCACAAAAACCTTAAAAAACTTTACCAAAACCTCACAAAATCCTTACAAAACCTTAAAAAATCCTCACAAAATCCTGGAGCAAACACTTTGGTCTCAGCCTAAACATGAATTAACCTCAGCCTAAAGCTGGATTGATTCTTGCCAAGATTCCCAGAGCTTTTAGGGAATTTTAGTGGTGTTGAAATCCCTCGGCTCATCCCGGAATTCTCCCGGGACAAATCCCTGAGAGCCTGGAAACCTCGTCCTGGAATTCCTGCATGGATGAGCCCGGGGATGGCAGGGAATTGTCACTTGGTCCCGGTGGGACAATGAGGTCACTCGAAGTGAAGGAATCCCAACATTCCTCGGGACGAGTCCCATTCCTACAAAAGCGGGATCCAATCCCACAATTTTTGGGATTTTGGGTGGCAGCACAGAAGTCACACCCTGGGTGTTTTATGGCTGTTTTCCCTCGAGGTGTTCCAATGTTTCCATGACACAAAATCTGGGATCGACCGCCACAATCCCTCGGGAAAAGCCGGATTTTGGGGTTTTTGGGGCTCTGCAGGGACCTGGCGCTGTGGGGGGAGCTGGAATTCCTCAAATCCCAGCCTGGGCTGGGTGGGGATCCCGGAGGTTCCTCTTTGCCTGCTCTGTGCCTCACGCTGAATTCCCCGTTATTAATTAGCAGAGTTTTTCCAGGGATTAATGACTTTTTCCATGGATTAATGACTGTGGGGGCGATCTCCCTTCGTCACCAACCCCGGGGTGTCAGGTGGGGACAGACCCCCCCCTCTACAGGAAGTTTGGGTCGTTTTAAAGCATTTTAAACTGTTTTTAAATAAAAATACAGAGAAATTGTTTTGAACTCAGACACAGACTCATCCCAGACTGGTTTGAGTGGGAAGGGATCCCAAAATTCATCCCATTCCACCACAAATCCACATTTTCTGCTACCCCAGGCTGCTCCAAATCCCATCCAAGTTTTCAACCCTGATTTCGTTCCCTTTTTGCTTGATGTCTTTTCTGAAGAATCCTAATTATTTATGAGCCGTTAATCCCGGTGTTCCAAACCCTGATAAATCCTTGCGGATTTATCCCTCAGACACATTCAGGGGGGGACGATTTCCCCGCCAGGGCCGAGCTGGACCCTCCTGATGGCACGAGAAGTTTCTCCTGACCTGGAGAGCGGAACACCCGGCCCAGGGATCGTGCTGGAACTCCCAACCCTTCCCCTGCTTTCCCGGGGGCTCCGGGATAAACCCGAGCACTCGGATAAATCCTGACAGCTCTCCTTGCTAACAGCCGAGGTGCTAAATCCGAGCTGACATCTCCCGCAGGAGCACCAGAACCCGTTTTTTAACAGCTCCAAACACCGGATAAACACTTCGGGGAGGGCTCTGCAGGGTTTCCCAGCTCTTCCCAAACCTCATCCGGCATCACCACACCCCCAGCACGGCGCAGAACCCCCCCCAAATTCCCACTGGCACACCCAGATTCCCATCCCGGAGCAGGGAACGGCTCCGGTTTTCCCGGTTATCCCGCAGAACCGGGGCGGGGAAGGGTCCCGGTGGGGTTAGAGGAAAAGGAAAGCTCAGTACCCAACTCGTGCCTGGTGGTGGCTGCCGGAGCCCTCTCGGCAGCGGCGCTGGTGCTGGCGGCCGTGCTGGTGCTGGTGGTGGTTGGGGTGGTTGGAGGACTGGTTGGAGGACTGGTTTCAAGACTGGTTGTAGGGATGATTGTAGGGCTGGTTGTAGGGCTGGTTTCAGGACTGGTTGTAGGGCTGATTTCAGGACTGGTTTCAGGACTGGTTTCAGGACTGGTTTCAGGACTGGTTTCCTCCACTGTGGTTGGAGGTGGCCCAGTTGCCTCTGGCAGAGGGAAACACCGGCTTTGTACCTGAGGTGGCACGGCCCGGCACGGCACGGAGCAAATCCCGCTGGGAACGCACGGCTGCACCCCCTTTCCCATGCTTGTCCCCATGCAGGGATGGCCTGGGCTGATCCTGGGGGCTGGAGCAAATCCCACTGGGAATGCACGGCTGGACCCCTTTCCTCTCCCTGTCCTCATGGCCTGGGCTGATCCTGGGGGCTGGAGCAACTCCCACTGGGAATGCACGGCTGGACCCCTTTCCTCTCCCTGTCCTCATGGCCTGGGCTGATCCTGGGGGCTGGAGCAACTCCCACTGGGAATGCACGGCTGGACCCCTTTCCTCTCCCTGTCCTCATGGCCTGGGCTGATCCTGGGGGCTGGAGCAACTCCCACTGGGAATGCACGGCTGGACCCCTTTCCTGTCCCTGTCCTCATGGCCTGGGCTGATCCTGGAGGCTGGAGCAAATCCCACTGGGAACATGAGGCTGAATCCCTTTTCCTACCCCTATCCCCATGGAAGAGTGTCCTGAGCCCATCCCAGGAGCTGGGAGAGGTGCAGGAGGAAATTCCACTGGGAATGCACAGCTGGATCGCTTTTCCTCTCCCTGTTCCTGTGCAGGGATATCCTGAACACATCCCAGGGGCTGGAGCAAATCCCACTGGGAATGCACGGCTGGACCCCTTTCCTGTCCCTGTCCTCATGGCCTGCGCTGATCCTGGAGGCTGGAGCAAATCCCACTGGGAACATGAGGCTGAATCCCTTTTCCTACCCCTATCCCCATGGAAGAGTGTCCTGAGCCCATCCCAGGAGCTGGGAGAGGTGCAGGAGGCAATTCCACTGGGAATTCACAGCTGGATCACTTTTCCTGTCCCTGTTCCTGTGCAGGGATATCCTGAACACATCCCAGGGGCTGGAGCAAATCCCACTGGGCACATGAGGCTGAATCCCTTTTTCTGCCTCTATCCCTGTGCAGGGATGGCCTGAACACATCCCAGGGGCTGGAGGAAATCCCACTGGGAATGCCAGGCCGTGCCCCTTTTCCTGTCCCTGTTCCTGTGCAGGGATGTCCTGAACACATCCCGAGGGCTGGAGAAAATCCCACTGGGTATGCCAGGCCGTGCCCCTTTTCCTGTCCCTGTCCCCCTGAGCACAGCCCAGGGCTGGGAGAGGCGCTGGAGCTGCTCCCGTTCCCCCAGTTTGATCCCAATCCCAGGATTGAAGGAGCTGCTTGTCCTCTGCCTTCTCCCTGCCCATCACCCTCCTGGGATAAACCAGCCCTGGAAAAACGCGGCTCTGTCCCCATCCCTTTGTCCCACCGCACCCCGGGAAAAGGGATTTAGCTGGAGGAACACGCGCTAATCCCATTTGCCGGGCGAGCCGCAATTCCATTAATCCAGCTGCCCCCGGACTGCACCTCCAGCGGGTTTTGAGCTCAGCCCGCAGCTTCCCAGACTTTTCCAGCCTGGAGAAGGAGCAGCTCCGGCATCCAGGGGGGTTTGACCGGCGGGGGAGGGAGGGATGGAGTTTGGGCAGCGCTGCCCCTCCCAATCCACCTTTAAAAGAGAGTTTGGGACACCTCGAGCTGTCCCAGGGGACAATTGGGAGCGATTTGTTTGTTAATTGTCACACCCCGGGCTGTGATTCCAAGGAAAAGCGGGAATGTGCTCCGAGAAAAGGGGGAAATGCCTCCTTAACCCCTCCTGAATGGGTGAGGGTCCTACAGGGGGGAGGGAGGGGGGCTGGAACCTTCCAGAAGGAAACGCAGCCGGGAATTCAGCTCCAAATACCAAAGGTGACTCGGAGGGCGCTCACCCCGGGACGCTCAGGTTAAATTAAATTTATCATCGTTATTCCCGCGGGTCTCGGGGTTCCAAATCCCTCTGAAGCCGGATTTTACAAATATCGCCCCTCAAACCACAACACCTCTAGGGAAGCACGTTAAAACCAATCCTAGGACTAAGCCGGGCTCTTGTTTCCCCACCCAGCTGATCCCCAAGGAGAGCCAAGCCCTGAAACTGAAACTCAGCACCCAAAGGCAGAGAGGGACAGGAGCTCGATCAGTGCCCCGAGATCCAAAATTAGAGTTTGAGCACAGCTGAAAGCACCGGCCCAGCTCCAGAGCACCCCCAGATTCTCAAAAACTCCAGCCCAGCTCCAGGGGTGTCCCCAGAGTACCCCAGATACTCAAAAACTCCAGCCCAGCTCCAGGGATGCCCCAAGAACCCTCCCAGCTCCTCAAAGTGCCCCCAGAGCGGCCACAGCCACCCCAAAACCTCCATCCAGCTCCAGGGGCAGCCACAGTCACCCCAAAACCCTCATCCAGCTCCACGAGCAATCACAGCCACCCCAAAACCCCATCCAGCCTCACGAGCAGCCACAGTCACCCCAAAACCGGCTCCGAGCTGACCCCACAGGCACCTCATGCACCCCGAACCGGAGCCCCCCGTGCACAGCCCGGCCCTGCCCCAGCCCGGGGGTCTGGCGGGGGCAGGGGGAGGTGACAGCAAGGGGACACATCCCAAGGCTCGGCTTTGCCCTCGCGTGTTCGTGGCGAGCCAAAAACAACAACAAAATAAAAAAAGGGAACAAAGGGATTTTCGCGTTTTGCCCTTGCGGGTTTTTTCTCCAAGGACTTTGCGGGGTCCCCGGGCCTCTAAAAGCTTTTCCTGCTCTGGGATTTGTCCCCATCCATCTCCGGGCGGGTTTTTAGGGGTTAAGAGATTGGTGTCGCCGGGTTAATGTCCCCATTAAGGGGATGGATGTTCGGCGATCCGCTAATGCGGGCTCGGCGTTCCCGCGGGAATCCCGGCTCCCCTCGGAGCAGAAGGATTTTGACTTCCCAAAGTGACTTTGGGGGAAGCGGGAGCCTCGGGAAAACCCGGCACGGCTTTCCAGCTTCCATGGGGGCTCTCCCGAGAGAGGCAGAAATTGCATTTTAGAAGAAATTCGGAGATCAATTTAACAGAAATCCAGCTCCTCCACACTTTAGATGGGAACAGATTATCCGGGTGAAATCCTGGCTCCTCCTGGGGCTGCATCTCACGCCTCCAAATCCTGTGGGATTCTGCCCCGCCTGGAGCACCGGGAGCGATTCCAGGCGGGATTTGCCCTCCCTGCCCCACTTCCCTGGCTCTGGGGGAGGCGATCCCCGGGAGCGGAGCCGTCACTTCCCATCAGGACAACCCGGGCGAGATCCAGGAGGGGATGGCGGGGCTGGAAATCGTCCTTGGCAGGAGCAGGGACGGGTGAAGAGTGGGACGGGGTGAGCTGGAAAACTCGGGGAGGGGAGGATGGGATCGCAGCTTCCAGGGGGAGGGAAGGGCGGGATTTGATCCTAAAGGGCCCCGGGATGCGGAGCTGAGGCCTCGCTCGGGTTTAAATCTGGAAGGGAGCGAGGCTGGGGGAGATTTGGGAAGGGGGGGATCGGATGGGTTTGGAAATCCGGCCCCTAATGAGGGATGGGGGCTGTCAGTGATCCAGGGGGATTTCAGGGATCCAGGGGGATTTCAGGGATCTCAGGGATTCAATATTCCCCCCCCAAAAAGAGATCTCAAGGGATCAAAGGGATTCCAAGGATGAGAGGGACCCCAGGAATCCAGGGGGATTTCAGGGATCTCAGGGATTCAATATTCCCCCCCCAAAAAGAGATCTCAAAGGATCAAAGGGATTCCAAGGATCAGAGGGATCCCAGGGATCAAGGGGGGTTTGGGGGATCCTGGGGATCTGATATCCACCAAAGAAAAGAGAACTCAGGGATTTTGGGGATCCTGGGGACCTCAGGGATCAAAGCAGATCTCAAGGATCTGATATTCCCCAAAGAAAATGGATCTCAGGGATCAAGGAGGATTTCAGGGATCCTGGGGATTTTATATCTCCCAAAGAAAAGGGATCTCAGAGACCACAAGGATCACAGGGATCAAGGGGGATTTCAGGGATCCAATGCCCCCCCAAGTAAAGGGACCTCATGGATTTCAGGAATCCCANCCTCAGGGATCAAAGCAGATCTCAAGGATCTGATATTCCCCAAAGAAAATGGATCTCAGGGATCAAGGTTTATTTCAGGGATCCTGGGGATTTTATATCTCCCAAAGAAAAGGGATCTCAGAGACCACAAGGATCACAGGGATCAAGGGGGATTTCAGGGATCCAATGCCCCCCCAAGTAAAGGGACCTCATGGATTTCAGGAATCCCAGGGATCTGATATCCCCCAAAGAAAAAGGATCTCAGGGATTAGAGAGATCTCAAGGATCAAGGGAGATCTCAGGATCAAGGGGGATTACAGGAATCCAATATCCCCCAAACAAGAAGGATCTCGGGGATCTCAGGGATCGCAAGGATCAGAAGGATCTCAGGGATCAAGGGGATCTGATATCCCCCAAAGAAAAGAGATCAGAAGGATCTGAGGGATCACAAGGATCCCAGGGATCTCAGGAGATTTCAGGGATCCTGGGGATCCAATTTCCCCTAAAGGAAAAGGATCTCAAGGACCGGAGGGATCTCGGGGATCACGGCAGATCCCAAGGATTTGTTATCCCCCAAAGAAAAGGGATCTCAGAGGGATCCGAGAGTCCCTTCCTGGGATCCATGACAAAGATCCCAATCCCAGGCTGGCATTCCCAGACCTTTGGAAATCCGGGAATCCCCACCCATCCCCCTAAAAACGCCCGCCAGGCTCCAGCTCCGGCATTCCCGAGGAGCTGGAGTTGTTTCCCTGCAATCCCAGGGACAGAAAGTTTGGGGCGAGAAAGTTTGGGATGAGAAAGTTTGGGGTCAGAAAGTTTGGGGTCAGAAAGTTTGGGGTCAGGACAGAGCACCTGGAATTTATGGGATGAGGGGAAAATCCTTCCTTTCCCAAAACAG